>LKNJ01004397.1:0-34003 GCA_002120245.1 Maccullochella peelii
TGGCATTCCTCGTATGTACAAACTTACCAGCCACTAAAACCAGTTCTGGTTCTAGGTGACTGTTGTGGTTTGCAAATGTGTGTGTGTGTCTGCAGCTGACAGGGTTTAGGGACCTTCCTGCTTTGGGATCCTCTGTAATTACTCTATTGTCTCAAAGGCCAAATGCCCAAAGAGCCCTTCACCTCTCAGCATTAACTCTGCTGGACCCAGCTGGGACAGTGAACGGGAGAACACTGCACTAAATTAGTGTGCCTGCATGTGTGCTAACCTTGGTGCATGCAGCATGGTGATCAGGGATGTAGTGCAGAGCAAAGCAACCTCGGGTGTTTTCCATCTTTTCACGCTGTCAGAAAACTGGCCTTCTCACATAGTATACAGTACATATAGTGCAGAGTATATGCAAATATATGCAGTGCACCTCTTCTTTTTCAGTGAACACTGCCTATAGTCAAATCTCTAGTGTCACTGATACACATACCAGCTCCAACACCAAATCACAACACATTTACCATACTGTAAACTAATGCTGCAAAAGGACAGGATGTTTTAGAAAGCAAAGCACAACTTGAGTATCACTGAATTTTGTTGTTACCATTCATTGAAGGTTATGATAACACACTTCAACATTTACCGATATGTCACATTAACAGGGTAACAGTAATTTTCCATTTTCCATGTAATGAATCTGATTGCAATGCATGCAGTTTTGAAAACTATGTCATACAGAGTTCTAGATTTGTTTTCATTATATTTAACTTAAAGTAGCTATAAGCAATACTGTTATGTTAAGAATGGACCACATGACTTTGTTTATGTGAAAGGGGTTGCTCATAGTGATAAACTCACAGAGGATTATCACCCAACTCTGCAGTTCCCCTAAGCTCTACAGAGCTCATTTTTTTGATTTTCCGGCCCGCAACTTTAATGTTTTGCTTCACTCAGCACCAAATAGTGCAAAGAGAAAGTTAGCGACTAGCTGGTGGAGCAAAGTATGGAGCATTTAGCAGATAAAGAGCCAGATGTTGTTCACAGAATTTGATGGAAACCAAAACAGAGCTGAAAGGAGTGTGAATATTGGACTTACATTCATCAAGTGGATAGAAACATTACTCCATGAATGCTAATGTTGTTCAACGTAAGACAATAAATGTGGAAATTTAAAGAGAAATAAATAAAAGTGGATATATAAAGACAAAAAAATGTCCTTTTGCTTTTGCTTTTCTCCTTTTGCTTTTGACTTTCCCTTATTGCTTTTGCTTTTCCCACATTGCTTTTGCTATTCCTTGAAGGGCCAAGCTGTCAATCAACTGGTTCTGGGCAGGCCTTCCTGCCCAAGCTGAGTAATCAATTCATGCACACATGAATCCTGCTTTGGCGGGGTGCAAGGGCTGGATGCCATGGGAAGGAAGAAAAGGATTTGCTTTCTAATGTGTGCACCGGTGTTCCGGCCATTATCTGGTCATCTGCATGGAGAGGTCTATTTCTAATATGCTGAGACCTTTTTTTCCTACATGCCATAATCTGCAACAGTGGCAATGGATGTCATGTATGTCAGTGTCTGTATTAGTCAGCACAGACATTTGCCCGAGACTCTCCATGACATCTTCCACCATCCTCAAAACATAGTCTGGTTTGAAATGTTCTTCCACATACTGAGCAAGTGTTAAAAGAACTTGATGGACACCTCTCCTTAAATCTTGCTCTGCTTCTGCCATGATGTTTCCTTCCCCGATTGAAACAAACCGCTACCTTGTTCACACTGTGTGTGCGCGTATGCTTCCTGTTGTCCGTGCTAAAAAGCTCCTGCCAAAGCAGGATTCATGTGTGCATGAATTAATTACTCAGCCTGGGCAGGAAAGCCCGCCCAAAGCCAGTTGATTGACAGCTTGGCCCTTGAAGGAAAAGCAAAAGCTAAAGGAAATTATTAGGAAATAATTATTTATTCTTTTATTTATTTCTCTTTATATTTCCACATTTATTTTCTTATTCTTTCCCAGATTTATTCTTTTTTATGGCACTCCTATGACTCCATACTTCATCAACTGGAAGTGTAAGTAGGAAACTGTTTGCTAACACATTCACTATACTAACTGAAAAGTTCACTATGATGATATTTAGCCTAGTAGACAAATTGTAGTGCAGCTACTTTTTCCCTCTATGAAAGTGTTTAGACTATTATCATCCAAAAAGGTAGCAACAAAAACATACAGTGCTATTTTGCACTGATTTGATTACGTTTAAAATCACTGTGATTGAAAATATAATATTACATATACTATATTACATAAAAGGCAGTGTAATACATTACTTCCATAAAGTAATTAGCAGATTGTAGTGTAACTTTTACACCTTAAAAATCTGATTCCTCATAATAAGGACTAAAAAACAGCAACTGAAAACAGCATTCTGTGTCTTCAAAGGAAGGCAAAGGTAATTTTCCCAGATCTTTAAATTTAAAGCCTTTCCAATGAATACTGATTATTCTCAGAACAATGGAAATAAATATTAGAGTCGACATTTTGTGATCCAATATTTGGTGTATTTGATCTATCTATTAAACTATCTTCTATAAAAACAAGAAATGTTCACGATTGACATCCAGCCATATAATAAACTTTCAAAGTGAGTGATGAGGAAGAAGAAATATAACAAACTAGTTGAGACTTTAACCATCAGTCTTTGATGAATGAGTAGAAAGGAGAAATAATAAATTAATTAGATTGGCTTGCAGTTTGAGTTAAACCTGAACACAAACAGACAGTGCAGACTCAGAGGAATGGAGACTGTGTGTGTGTGTGTGTGTGTGTGTGTGCTGGTCAGAGGTGGCGTTAGATGAAATGCTTGCCTCTCTGGTGACCCCACTCCCATCCGTCATGGTAGGTAAACAGCCCTCTGTCACCCGCTGACACTCCACCGGGACCCTGATCGCCTCAATGTGTCAAGTTACGGGTGGGTTTCTGTGGATAGGAAGATCAAGCACACACACAACCTCACAAACACAGAGAAAACCAACTTTAATATATTTCTTTCTGTTACTTCTTTGGTTTCTGTCCCTTTCTCTTACACACAGATTCAGGTAGAGCAATAAAACAAACCTTCAATTATCTGTATTATACACACACACACACACACACATTTCCTCCTCGTTGTGGGGTCAGTGTGAGGTGTGAGGTGCCTGGCAGTTTGTTGTCACTTTCGTGACAACAGTGATGGGGTCTTCTACCACCTGGCTTAGATTAGCACCCGATGCCAGATGTATATTTTCTCCAACACACACACACACACACACACACCAAGTAAGGACTGACACAGACAGCCAGAGAGAGTACATGCTACAGGAAGAGGGGTGGCAATAGAGAGGTTGAGCGCGGCAGCCAGAGAGCAGTCTGGGGCGTGACATGCATGATTGAATGAGCAAAGCATCTGCTCTCCTTCTCGGCCTCTTGCAATAACAAAGCCTGATTCGAAAATCTGCTGCCTAAGGCCCTGGTTCATGCTTCATATGTGGCTCGATGTGCAGGAGCCCTCTACCTAGTTCGTGCTTCCAAAGCCTGGCTGCGAACTCTTGCTTCCAGTTCTTGGCTGAACACTTCAACACATCAGTGACAAATGTAGGAAAATTGAACTTTCTAGAAGTTATGTTGAGAAAAACATTCCTAGTTTCAGCTCCTTTTTCATTTTTTTTTAAATCTAAAACCCTTTTCTAGAACGCTGACAAAACAATCTCACCTCAAGGTCCATTTAGTAACTGTTTTGAAGCTTTCAATTATACCACATGGTCTTCAACAACAGACTGAGTTTGGAAATGTTCAAATTTCTTTTTTTTCTGAACACTTAGGACTTCTTGTTCAAAGCTTCTTGTCCATGTAGTGTAAAAAGTCTAGCCTCTGACAAAGATCATCTGATGAGATTGAAAGTTCCGGAACAGCATTTAAGTCGACTTTGAGGTGAGATTGTTTTGTTAACTGCTGTTTCCAAGTGACCTTTTAAATACTGTTTTTACAGCAGGAGTATTCAAATAAAATGGTGAATTGTCATTTTTACACTTTTGATTTTTGTATGGATTAAACACATGGGATATAATGTGTTCATTAGTGAGCTTCAGAGGTGCTGGTAGGCGCACTGCTACCTTACCAGGCCACCTGTTTCCCCCTTTTTCAAGTCTTATGCTAAACTAAGCTAACCAGCTGCTGGATCCAGCTACATATTTACAGTACAGACATGAGAGTGGTATCAATTTTCTCATCTGAGTCCCGGCAAGAAAGTGAATAGGTGTTTTTTCCAAAACACCAAACCATGAAGCACACAGGTAGCCGAATGGCTACAGTACATGACACATAACCGCAATGTCCCTGGTTTGATTCCAGCTGGGGACCTTTGTTGCATGTCTTACCCCCTCTCTCCCCTTGTTTCCTGTCAGCCTATTATCTATAGACTGTCTTATAAAGGTAAAAATGGCCCAAAAAAAGGCAAAGTTGTATAATATCTAGCATTCTCTTTTTGTCTTTCTCAGTTTGTCAGTGGAACAGATTTCTAAATATTTCAATTGGTGTGTCACACACAGACCAAACAAAGGGAAATCATGTTTCAGGCGTATCTTCAACATTTGCATGTGTTTTTGACTGAGGTCACATAGTCAAATGATGATAGTAAGAAACAAAGATTTAAAGGAGATGACGTGTCTGTGTGTGTGTGTGTGTGTTCCACCCCCATCCTGACATCTTTCAGCCAGCCTGACTGTGTGTACCGACACCAAAGTGAGGACACCATCTTCAAATGATCGACTGGTGGAAAGAGGAAACGCAACAAATTCAACAAACTGTGTAATAAAGTTTATTGTGGGACGTACAGTTTATCTAGAATCATATTTTTACTGGAGTGCTCATGTCAAGCTGTTAAGCTTCTTTTTGTACTTCCTTGTGTGCCTTTACTCATTCCAAAGTAAAGACAAATGGCAATGATGTCATGCTGCAGTATTTTCATGGTGGTAATAGAAACATAAATGGCCAACATACCTCTTGTGTAACAGTCACTTGGCTAAGGAGAAAAGCTACAGAAAAGATAGCGTAATCTTGTGTATTTTCTTTGAAAATTAATGGGCTATATATTATGCTTTCAAAGCAACTTTTCCAGCAATAAGATGAGATAAAACTTTAATCATCCCTCTGGGGAAAGTGGGTCATTGCAGCAACAAAGAGAAGGTTATACAGTACCAGGAGAGAACGAATACATACTTCCATTGTTCCTACAACACTTTGGTAGGATATTGCACTACTTTGGTGAAAATAGTGTGTGTGTGTGGGTGGGGGTAGGGGGGTACCAGGCTCACACCAGGACAGCTTTCCCAGCGACTCAATTCCCCCCACTGCTGTTCTCACACCAGCTCCAGTGCTCAAGTCGTTATCAAGCCGTTAGTCCTCACTGATCTTCAAGAGCTTCTGTCTAAACCCTCCCACCTCCATTCACCCTCCAATAAACCCTCCACTGACAGCAAATTGCAGTCTGACCCAGGATCAGGTTAGCTTTACTTTTTTTTAGTTCTGTCCTTCTGTTTAGGGTTTTGGAAGGCTGAGCTTCAACACATTTTAATTTGACCATGTCATGTCATCCATTAGGGAACTAGTGGAGAATGATCAATTCTACAACAAATATGTAACCAAACAGTCTTTATCATACCCAAGGCAAACTGATAAACAGTGGCCAAAGAAGTATTCAGATCCTTTAATTAAATAAAAGTGCAAGTACAACAATGTAAACATACTTCATTACAAGCAAAAGTCCTGCATTCAAAACTTGCTTATCTATTACGAGTAAGATACTTGTATCAAAAGTAAAAGTACTTGTTATGCCAATTGGCCCCTGTCATTTCTAGTTTTATATACTGTATATTATAGGATTATTATCACTGATAGAAAATAGAAAATACAAAACTAGTAACTATAGCTGCAGATAAACATCATGGAGTAGAAGTATAAAGTAGCATAAAGTAAAGTACAAGTACAGTACTTTAAACGTACATTTCAATGGAATTAATTACATTCCACCATTGCTGATATGTCAGTCTGTGGTTCAGTAAAGTAGGGAAGGAAGAACTGCTCTGAGGTCAGTTTAATAGCCTCATTTCACTCAATAAACATCCTGCAATTATTCAAGTGCAGTTGTTTGGATTGTAACCCTGGGAGATGCTAACCAGAGCCCATGAGTAGTACAGGAAGACAACAGAGCAAGTAACACTGCCTGTCTAAAACAAGAAGGACTGTCAAAGAGAGTGAAAAGTAGCAGCACAGACCAACAGGCTCACTCTCATCTACACACCCCCATGTGAACGCACTGCACTACTGTCGTTATCAGCAAAAGAAGACGGGACGGGAGGTCTGGGAAAGGGAGGAGAGGTGATAAAGCCCTGAGATCTTGTTGACAGGTAGTTGCCCAATGGGCCAGACTCTGTCCGACAAGCCTGCCAGAGAACTAGTGTAGACGTGTCTTGTTCTTTGAGACAGCCAGGTTCCTGTGTCGTGGTGGTTGGTGTATAAGTAAATGAGCGCCTCTTACGATGCCACGGTTGGGTTACAGGAAGTTCTTGACATGTTGTGATGTATGACATTGTCTTCTTTTTCGACCGATTCAGCAGTACAGCGCTCAGAGCGAGGAAATAACATGACATGCAATTTCCCAATTGTCAAAAGTGGACAAAACTGGGATAAATGTCATAGGAAAACACAACCATATGGAGCTCAAACTCTCATCTCTGATGCAAGCACGAAACATCTGCTGTGAAGCCTTTTATGTTGTAATAATTCAAGTCAGGGAGGAGACAAGTAGAATTAGCACGTGCTAAAACCTCAAGTGCTTGTGTCTTAACACACTGTTTAATGGTATTATTTCTTCAACAGGGCTGCATCTTCGCAGAAACAGCTCTATCCTTTAACTATTTTTGCACTGCTGCACACAGTTTCACATTTTTATATACAAACTAATGTCTCAGTGCAGAGCGACCTTGAGTGTACGGTTGTTTGGTTTCTGCACCGGTGATGATGGTTCTGTGGACTGCGGCACTGAAACCCAATAGGGGCTCCATATTAGCGGGCATTGAGTGAAACAGTCAACAGCAGTGTTTCAGGGAAGCAGTGGAGCTTTAACACCTACTGTAACGCCCTGCCCTGCTTCCTGCTCTGGATTACATCTTGGCGTACAGTATATAGGACACACACACACACACACACACACACACACACACATAAATGCTGAGACTTTTTCTCAATGTCGTCGCCACCCCCCGCCCAACCCCCTTTTACCTTTCCCACCCACTCACATTCACATTGGGGTTTTTCAAACTGCTGTTTTGCACCTACTCATGCTCACCTACTTACACACACACACACACACACACACACACACACACACACACGCAAACACATTTGCAGTGACATCCAAGCTATTTCCTATCCCACTTAATACGTACTTGTTATAATCTGTTTGTGAGTGTTATGTTAATGGACAAACAGCAAAATATCTAAAGCACTGAGCATTAGTGATACATAACACATCATTCAGAACAGCTATGATAGGCCTTCACACACGTGTGCACACACACTTCACATGCACCCTTTTATTACATATTAGGGAATTGGTAATGGAAAGCCCCCCTCCTATGAGTGCTGGCCTCATTTTAGTAATTACCGTGTGGAAGGTGTAATGGAAGCCTACCCCCTTGAGCATTACACAATGACATGCATGCACACACACTTACACACACATTCAAACACTCATACAGTCACATTTAAGTACATTCTGTATTTCCCCCCTGTTCATCTTCACTGTTACATGCACAGTGTGGTTGGTAAAATTTTTCCTCTAGCCACTCCGTCTGTCAAATACACATATACCACCTGTCGAATGGCCAGTCCTATCTTATATCAGCATGTCTTGGCCTGTCATACCTGCCTGTCGTCTGTAGCCTGTGTCCCAGAATGCTGACAGATAAGCCTGAGTGTGTGTGTGTGTATGTATGCCAGTCAAGCATCAGTGTGTGCGTTTTGGATCTTGCACTCATCCACTTTCAAGGGGTTCCCGCGTTCTGCTGGGTTAATCTCGGTCCCACTAGTAAATCAGCCAACCGGTCAGCTATTAGACCAACCAGACACACTCTATCATGAGAAAAACTCAGTGGACAAAGTCTCACCAATGAAGTCTGTGATAGGCTCTAACACATCCACAAATGCACACAGACATCCACATCACTGTCGTATGGATGTGAACATGACCACACGCCTCTAAATACGAGCACAAAGACGCACTGTAGAAATAGTTGTAGCAGTGAGACAAGACGCTCACTAAACCATGACATCAATTCAGTGCGGTGTTTGATGGCATAACTGAGCATGAAACAAGGCCCGACAAATTCAAACAGCTACTTGTTATAGAACAACAGTGAGGAGTCGGTTTTAAATAAGAAGGCAGCATGTAAGGTCATATAGCAATGGTAGACTGATACAGCAATGTACTGAGGTTGACCAAACAGTGCCAGTAACTCAGGAGCCCAAAGAACTCAACACAGGAACAACATCAGGAACTAAAAGTTGCTGATCCCGTTTCAGCATCTGAAGATTATGCAAATTAGACTAGTAAAGGATTGAGGACCAATAGCTTTATTTGAGAGTTTTTGCATGAGACAAGACAACAACACAGTCACATTGTTGTTCTTTGTATTGTAATTTACTGTTTTGCAAATGTTATTTGAATGATGCTGTAAAAGAGAGACCGCACTGGAAAGTTAATTAAAGTTTTTGTTTTTGTTTCGCTTGTTTTCTAATGTGTCTCGCCTCTGTATATCTTTGTTTTTTGAAAAGCTGACTACTTTGTTTAAATGTCACTACAAGAAATTCCTATCTCAACTCCTAATATTGACACTAGAGACATCCAGTGCTTATACAGTAGTCTGAATAAATGTTGTACCCGGTAGTTAAGATTGCATGTTCCACCCTGATAGTTCCTGTTCTGAATGTACTGCCTTAGGTAAAAGGACTGACAAAACTATAGGGCCAAGGAACCAAAACTGGATGTAGGTTCCTGCTGTGAAAGTCCCTAAAACGTTCTGTGGTTCCTGCAAAAGTTCCTGCCTTGGAAAAAGGCCACAAGCAGTGGCTGGATTTTCCGTGAGTGAATGAATGAACCATTTCAGGAACTCAGGAACCTTACCACCCTTTCGACCGAAGGAACCGGGGTCTTAATTTTCTTCCTCTACCATAGTTCCTGGTCCCAAAAAAGTCCCTGCTCTGGAGGTAGTGCGTTGGCCCAGGAGCTATTGGGGTGGAATTGTAGGGGCCAGTATACTTCGTCAGATGTGCTTGTCGGCTGGTCGAATAGCTTCGAAAACCTCCTCCCCCCACAACTTTCCGAAGTCTGATTAGGGGGTGCTGTGTCTGACCATTTCTGTAACTTTCCGAAACCAACAATCAAACATTCACACCCACTTCACACAGTGATTGGTCAACTGTGTGGAGGTGGGAAAGGCACCAGGGTTTGAACTATTTTTGTCACTTTTCATGTTGCAACCGAGACTGTCTGAAAATGTACGCCGTCATCCCTGTATTTACAGCCGGCTTTTCACTCTGTGTTTGAGTGTAGTCATTTTGTAACAACTATGAACACTTTTGATTTCCAATGTGGTCCACCAACACATCATATGAGCCCGTTCTGAAAGAGCATCACCGACCCTTACAGTACTGAACATCACTCACTGGTGAAACACAGACAGTTGATGCTATAACTTGTGTGCAGCTTACACAGTGAAAAAGCACTGGGTGCCACTAGTATTGATATTAGGATGAGGGGTTGACATACAACTTTACAAGAAATGTATACCATAGTTATAAGATCCCAATGATTCGAAAAGGCAAGATAGCTAGCGAGTGAACGAAATAAACATTATTTGCTCTCTCTGATTCCGTACAAAAGCAGAAATAAATAACAATCAAACACACTGGAGAACTTTGCTCTTTCCACCTCCACATGTCATCATTTCAACATTGGCGTTGCCTAACACTAAATACAAAGACTATAACACACAACACAATAACTATGTTGTTCATGTGTGAAAATGGCCTCTGCATGTATTCTTTGAATTCAATCATTTCATCCACTGAAACATGATTACTTCTGTGTTGTTTGAAAATTGCATCTCAAACAACGTAGTCATTTTTTAATCCATAATCGATTTGTCTAATTGTCATGGTGCCTTGGATGCATTGAGATGCAAACAGAAATGCACAAAAGAGACTTTTTGTCCCTGATTTTAGCTCCCGAGTTTAGTTCCTGTTGCTCCCTAGTACCTGGAACTATTTGGTCAAAAAGCGACAATTGTACACTAGTGTGTGTCGCATTATCCAACAGTGCAACATAAGAAGTAGCCCACAGGCAATGGTCACTAATCACTCACCATCATACATCCTATGTTTTTAACACATTATTCTGTCTTTTACATTCCCTGTGTCATGAATGTAATACACAGCACAGGTTGTATTTTAAATAGACTTTCTTCTCTTTCTAACCCAAATGGTAGTGCATACAGGGACACACACACACACACATCGAGAGCAAACAGGAGGGGACTGGAAGACATAGTGGTGCTTGGAGGTGGGTGGCACTCCTCAGCGACTCTCAGTAATAAAAGTCGTGCGCGATTTGAAAAGGCCCTATTGTGGCTTCATTCTGTTTTTCCACGAGGGTAGCATTCCTCCCAAATTGGACAAAAGAATTTTAATGGGGCGGCTAATGGACTGTGATTAGATAGGAGGAGAGGGAGAGAGAGAAGGAGAGAGAAAGCGAAAGAGAGAGAGAAATAGGTGGGCCTTGTTGGGAGTAGGCAGAATGGGGGACTAAATGCTGCAATGGGGGGGCTTGAGTTTCATCCATCCAGAGAGAGGGGGCGATGGGCCAGGAGATTACCCCATTTACCTGCACCCTCTGAGGGGGAACTGGAGAGGAGGACAGGGGGTTTTATTGCGAAGGTTAGGTTGCGAGGGGGACACAGGGGAGTCCACTCCAAAGGTATATCCGTACATATATTGGAGGGATGGATGGAAGCCCACCTGCTTTTAGTTGTAAGTGGACTCAGTGTGGCTCAAGTGGCTTAATGCAGGGCATACTCACTGTTGTACAAAGAGAGACTGCAGGTCTGTGCAGCGGGCTATACAAGATGCTAAAAATAGCAACGGGTTGATATACCTTGTTGCCAAAATATTACTGTAAATTTTAGAATGATAGCCAGGATATAACAGAAAATAAGTTTAATTTATTGAACTTTATTGTAAAATGCTGCTACTTCCACCTTCACCGCAACCTAGTGCTTTCTCCATTAGAGCTTCTGTCATTGCTCCTATATGTTAAGTTGAACTTGTACTGTACAGTACAAGTGTGTTCTTGCTTTTATGTAGAATTTGGAACATTTTTTATAACAGTGTCAAATTGTAATCAGCTATCAGCTGTAAGTTTAAGTCTTGTGGATTCAAAACACAAAACGCCAGTCCCTTTCAATATCGGTGTAGAACTAAGTAGCTAAATGACAAATTAAATGTTATTGTAAAAAATGTGTTTGGCTTGCTCAGTGATGTCACATGATTTTAATGCAGTATGTGGTCATATGAGAAAGGTCATGGGGTCTTGGCTGAGGTGAAAAGGAGGAGGGTGGAGTCTCTTTGTCATCCACCTGTCTGAGCTGAGACAACCAGGAGCCAGTCAGCTGAACTAGTCAGCGACTGTTGACTTTTTATCCATTCAAAGTAAGTGTGGAAGGTGCTGGAAATCAGATTCTATTGTGGGCTTTTGTTGCTTGTAGTTGATGCTCTCTTATAACTGTGCACAATGTGGGATTTTTGTGTTGTTTGTAAGGTTAATAGCACGGCTCCAGGGATGGCAATGTCGGTCAGTTGGTTAGTTGGGTCCGCCACTTTGGTGCAGACTGAAATGTCTCAGTAACTGACGGGATGGATTGCCATGAAAGTTTGTACACTGACATTCATGCTCCCATGAGGATGAATCCTACTGACTTTGATGATTCCCTGACTTTTCCTCTAGCACCACCATGAAGTTCACATTTGTGGTTTTGAGTGAAATGTCAACTACTGTATGAATTACAGTGGAATTTAGTACAGACATTCATGTTCTCCTCAGGATGAATTTTAATAATTTTGGCAATCCCTTGATTTTTCATCCGGCGCCATCATCGGAAAGAAAATGTTATTTTATCCAGTGCTTTGGTTTATGACCAAATACCTGAAAAACTAATGATATTCTCATCAGCCTCAGCTGCACTTTGTGTTTAGCACTAATCAACAAATGTTAGATGGTAACAAACTAAACTACGACGGGGAATCGGCTAAGCAGATTCAGAGTCTTGTTATACTGCATCTATCATTTCCACAGCCCTCTCCATTGAGTTGGGGTTATTTCCGAAAGGATGGAATCTGTAAAACCATCATTAAGTGCTGCTTTAATTTTGCACTTTCTGTCATTTTATAACCATAACAAGTTTTTACACCGCTGAAAGTCTTATACACAGGTGCATCGGATCAAAAATTCTGACTGCAAAAGAACCAAACAATCCTGGGCTATGCTCATATGTACAGTACATGGTACCTGTGCTGTTTGTCAATATTGAGGTCAGAGTACCAAAATCTTGTGTAAATAAATAAAAAGACTACAAGTGATCGTCAGTGTGTGGGATTATTTTGGTCTTTCACATAACAGTTGTTGTAACATTTCTCAAATGATGGAGATCATCTTGTAATAAAATCTCTCCTCACATTCTCTATATTTCATGAAGCCCTTCCTACCCGATAGTGTGAAAAGCACCATTTGACAATGTTTTTTTTTTAAATAACAAAACCCATTTCTATTCTAAATGTATGGATCTCTCTTCCGTCATCTGTGTCATCTCATCTTTCTGCCTCCCAATTCCACTAGACTGAAATGACTTGAAATACCTTCTGTCTTCACAGCACACATAAACACACATTCTACTCTTACCTTCATCCCTAACCTCTCCGGTACACACACACACACACACACACACACACACACACACACACACACACACACACACACACACACACATACTGTCATTATTTTCCAAATTGGATAGAGACACTGCCATACGATATTTACATAAGTAATAACAGGCGGCTGCTCCGGGGGCCAGCAGCTCCTATCTTACAGCACAGGGTGGGTAATTGCTATTTTGGCACAGAGGTGCTACCTGTGTGTGTGTTTAAGTGTGACTGTGTGTGTGTGTGTGTGTGTGTGTGTGTGCAAGGAGGGATTATCTGAATAAGAATCAAAGTAAGAGTGGTGAATTTATTAGGGATTTGTGTGCGCATGTGTGTAAGAGTGCTTGTTTGGATTCTGACAGAATAAACCTCTTCTTCTTTTCATTTGCAGCACATGTCTCGATGGCTGTTTGTGTTAGTTTGGGTCCAGTGGGAGACAGCAGGCTGCATCTGTAGCCCACAGCTCCTCGGCTTGATATTTAGTGTTGGGCTGGCGCAGTTTGTTATCAGCACATATTGTCCCATGCTGCAAGTGTGCTGCTGTGTGTTTTAGATGGTTGGTGTGACTGGATCTCGCTCCCTCCCTCGCTTGTTCAGTCTCTCTCCCCATCTGTGTGTGTGTATGTGTTTGAATATGCTTATTTCAAGCAAATATGTGGGCAGCTGTCAGTTGCTCTGGATGACTCGGTGAATATGTTTATTTTGAATGAGTTTGTTTTTGTCTTTGCATGTGTTTTTGAGCATGGACTGTGCGAGTTGCGTGTCTACTTCGCCATTCGTGTGTCCATGCTCAGTGTGTGTTTGCAAGTGTGTGTATGTGTGTTCTACCCTTATGAGAACCATTTTTATTTGAACACTAACAGACAATTTGAAGAAAAGATACATATTGTAAGGTCATTTTTCTGTCCCTCTCTATTTTTTTCAAAGGACCAATTTAAGGTTTAGAGTTCAGCTGGGGTTAGGGTTAGAAGTCATGTCAGAGGATTAATGCAGCTAATAGAAAGTCTTCACAGGTATAGTAAGTCAAACTGTGTTGTGTGTATGTGTGTGTGACTACGTGTGTGTAATCCTCAGTGCTCTCGACAGCTCGACAGCTCGACAGCTCTCTCCTCCTCTGTGCAACTCAATAAGCTCTCGCTGCTGTCACTGTGCAGCGGCGGGACGCCATAGCAACCAGCCCACCTTTGGGTGATTACCATGCTCAGCCCTACCTCACCCACCTCCTCCATCAACACCCATGGTGCAAATACAGCCCGCCCCCGGGAGAAGGAGAAGGAGAAGGAGGAGGAGGGGGAGGGGGAGAGAGAAGAAGAGGAAAGGAATAGCTGGTCTGAACAAAATATTTTACCTTAGCATCAGTGCATCTCTGTACAAGATTAGATGGACTCCTGCACTGTAATTTTTGCTGATATACATATTTTGTCAGATTGTCAGATTTAGTGATTCTTCTGCTTTCACTGGAGAATAGGGAGCAAATTACACACTACACCTAAAAGTGTGGGGTATAAATTGCACCATCTCTGTTAAAAACCAGACCCACTTTGTCCTGGGACTAGGAATGCACCAATCTGACGTTTCCTCTCCCAATACTTATTCCAATACCTAAATTTCAGATACCAGGGAATCTGCCAATACAGATTACCATTCCCAAATTTTAAGTCTGTATACCTCACTGCATGGAACTCATTGGGATCATTGTGGAAACACTGATTTTTATAATTACATTCATGAAGAAACTGTATTCATTGTGGCTCAGTCACATCTGGCTGATACACAATCTGCTTACTAAGTCAGTATCCAATGGATTGGATTGATGCATCCCTACCAGGGACTGAATTAGCAAATACAGCAATTATCAGCAGCTTGGGTGCAGCTTTTGTCTGTGCAAATGTATCAACGCTGAAATCTGTTAACATTCCACACCGTGTCACCCTTTGCAGCAGAAACAGGTTGATGGCAAAGATGTATGTGAAAGACTGACCTTCATCTGAATCATCCTCTGTAAAACTTGGAAAATTCCCCATTATACTACTTGGCTTATGATTGATTTTGTTGCGTTAATACAGACATAGTGTGAAATACATCTTTTAGGTGTGCTGGCTCTGTTTTGAAGTGTCAACCAGGACAGGGACCACCAGACAGCACCTTTCAAAGATCAGCTACTTTTCTTACAGTAATAACAAAGTACAGAGAGGGTTTCATTTGTGTTCTCTAACCATAGTAAAGCTTTCAAATACCCAACCACACAGATGGATATATGAGTGATTTATTAAGTAATGATAAAGCATTACAGATACCAGTGTGAACACGCTGAGTTGAATCTTTTTTTTCCTTTTTTGGCCATTTCATGGTTTGCTTAAACACTAAGTGCTACACTAAATCCAAACACAGCTGCTAGGAACACACCACAAATACCAAAGGAATTATCTAGACAAATATTCCAATGAAACACAATTATGACCTTGTTGAAGATAGAAACTCAGAGAATTCCCAAACACAACATCACAACACGACAAAGGGAGGCTTCTTCTCATATAACTGTAAAAAAACGAACCATCACAATCAAAAAACAGTTGTGCTAACATAGTGTGCTTTATAATGTTGCATTCACTGTAACTGTCCTCTTGCCTGAACGTCTCACGTCTCAGGTTGTTTCTACTCCTCAGATTCCCGTCATCTTTATTTTTTGTCCATCATTGGCATCAATCTATGTAATGAATAAACAGATTTATGAATTCAATCAGTTAAAGACAGCACAGTATGTGTAGCCATTAAACATCAACAATAAATCATTACCACATTAATATGCTGGCCTTTTGCCAGTTTTGCATGTTACGTGTTGCGACACTGGGTTCTATTTGGCAGTAAGGTTTGATTGTTTTATGGCTTATAACAGGAAGAGGGGGATGTTTTCAAACGGAGGCGAAGCTTTTTGGTTAGCAACAATCTCTGTGGCTGGATGCCACTGCAAAATGTGGTCTTAATTTTGTAAACCACTAGTTTAACATCACTAGTACCACTGGAATGAGATGAATCTGGTAACTGACCATGATTTGATTTGTTTGCAACAATCATATTAAGGAACCACAGCTCTTCACATTGCATCTTTCATTTGTACCAGTTTGTCTGAGAGTAACAGCTGGAGGGCAAAATGCTCATTGTGTGCTTGTAAACTCCCACTACCTTCTGAGCCTTCTCTTTATTCTTACTAAGTTAGGAGATGACATCAGTTGGAACATAAACATTACCAACTCACGCCATCAAGTTCGATGGTTCAGCCAAGTGTCTGTTTGTGTGTGACTGTGACGCTGGTGTCTACATCTGTGCTCTGAGTCATAAACTCACAATTAAAACAATATCTAAGACTGAGACAGAGAAGGTGTGTACATGACTTTTATTAATGCAATGTGACTGAAATGTGTGCATGTTTAAGGTGAATAAATAATCCATGTGTAGATTCACACATGTGCATTCGTACACCTGTACCTTTACTAACACACCAAGGCTTTGGGTAATGTCCCTCATGGAGACATACATGCCCTCCATTTCTTCGACATACATGCCCTCCATATCTTCGACATACATACGCTTGCCGTCACAGCACCACCTCCTTGTTTTTCTCTAAGTATGATGATTAGGAGGATGCTCCGAAGCGTCTGACACCGCTCCATAAAATAACTTTGAGACACCTTAAATCATCTCCCCTGGCGTGCTTATTCCCTTTTGCGGCTGCCAAATGTCTTTCGCGTGTAATCTTTTACATAAAAATTCGAAAGCTGCCTAGAGTTGGAGCTGATTTGTAGCTTGTGTTGATGCTTTAAGCGTTGAGTGACTGTTCCGCCACAGACATCTAAATGCATATAACGGCAGCAGCTTAATCTGGCAGCCAGATGAGAGTTTGCTGGATCGTTACCCAGCCCCCTAACAACCGAAAATGATGCTTCTACAACAAAACAGTAGGATAAGCAGGTTTTCATGGGGTTACAAAGAGTAATTTGTGACTTTGCTACCTTTATGCCTCATAAAACAAGACACAGCAACTTGTAAATCATACACCTTAGTCACAGCCTTAGAAATAAAGGTTTCCATTAAATGCACATTTCAGTTGCACTTTCTATTTATTTTTATATCAGACTTGCCAGACAAAGGCATGTAACCTCGATATGTCTTGATCGGGGAAGTTATAATACAGTGTCGCATTAGAGAACCTCTCTGTGTTAGCACATACCTCCTGCTGTCAAGTCTCAAACCAGTGGCATTTCCCAGAACAACAACTCAGGACTGGAAAATGAAGGGTGGTAAACAACAGGGTAGACACAACAACGGCCTGCTTTGAAAACCCTCAGGTAATTCTGAAATGACACAAAGGGTCTCTTGCCGCTCGGTTGCTTTTCCACAACCACAGAGAGAGCTTGCGCCTGCTGGGCCCGACTGCCGGACCTGCCGTGATGCTTATTGACTGACACACTGCAGTCAGGGGGTAGACCTGGGTGGCAGGGGCACGAATAGGTCAGATAACAGCCAGCAACGTGGCATGGGGATGGAGGCTGCATGGTGGGCGAATGATGGAGGATGCTTTTTTCATGAGTGATGTTTTTACTTTTTACTCAGTTCTTTCACACTGCCAGAAATTTGCTTATGTTGTGTCTTCATGTAAAACATTATCACTGTATCTGTGAATGGAAGCATTCACCAGAATGCCAATTCACTGAACTCTGCATCCAATCATAACTCGGGCCTGTCAAGCTTTGGATTTCTCTACATGTTGAAGTCAACAGCAACGATACTTAGTATATAAAGAATTTGGAGGGTGGTGTCTTATTTTATTGAAGCTAGCTAGCAGAATTTCGGGAGCAGGACCACACCTCAATTATACCACATAGGTGTTCCATAAATACCCACCTGACCCTCTCCTCTGCTTCCGCTCTCGTATACTGTAACCCCCCCCCCCCCACCTATTTTCTCTCTTTTCGTTCCTCCTCTTCTTCCTCCTCTCCATAGGGTCCTGAAGGGGTCCGTCGTACCCGGGTGCTACGGCGGATTCCCCACAAAGCTTCCCCACACCGCAGCATCGTCAGAAGAACTACGCAGTTCCACCTCAAATCATTTTTCAATAAATCATTTAAAACGTGTCCTGGTGATGGTGTAGTCCTTGCTAGTGAATCACTTTTTCAAAGCCAAAAGCACAAGAGCAAACATGTAAGGAATGGATTAAACTGTGTTTATCTGACTGAAGCTGCAAAGTGCAAACATTAGCATGCCAGGATAACTAGCTTGCTACCTACAGCAGAAACCTAGTGTTATTTACAAAGTCAAGAGGCCTTTCATTAGCTAACGATATTATATGGAGTTTAAGGTAACGTTAGAAAAAGTTATATTTGCCAAACTCATTGGTTAGCCTACTCCTCATTCTCCTTTTCTCTTGTAAAAATAAATCATACTGTTTTAAAATACAAATATTAAAGCATTAATCTAACTACTGTGTTGCTTGTTTTCTATTGTAAGCATCAAAACCAGCACTATCCCTGTACTATACCACTAGAGCTAACAATGCTGCTTCTTTATGTTCATGGTTTTTTTTCCGCATTATCATGTATGTAACCATCAAGTACATATCTAAGACCTTTTCACAATCTTTTTGTTTAAAAACAAATCAGCTGAAAACATTAAAAAGTCAGCCGGAGATGTAGTTTGCAACCAACTCACAGAGGTTTAGCATTAGCTTACAGCTGACAAAATCTGCTAGTGACAGTTCAGCTGACAAAATTGTTTCAAAATTATAGCAAATTTTGAGTGGTATTTGCCAAAGTTAAGCTTGACAAGTGTAGCAACAGTAACTGAGGGGGAGGGCTTAGCGAGCGGTCAATTGAGGACCACCTGCTCGGACAACCATGCCTACATCATTTTGTTTAGAAATGTCACAGGAAGAGACTTCAGACTGCTGCATAAGAAAAATTTAGACATATTTTTTTTATCTCTTCAAGTCCAAACAGGAATACAAGGAGAGCAGTACATCTGATTGCCACCGAATGTCTCCCTTCAGTCAAACTGATGGTGTTTTACTAATCCTGAACACTGGGCAGGTTTGTAAATTGCTCTGGATGACAGCGTCCGACAAATGCCTTACATTTAAATGTAAATGTAAGAAAAGAAAAGGAAAGTGAGTGGCCAAGCAGCAGTTTGGTAGATACACAGACAGACAGACATGATGTGAGTCAAACATAATGTTTCATAAACATTTCCAAACGCTGTCCTGAGGAGATAAAGAGTAAACAGTGAACGGGCGAAAAGAAATTCTAAAAATAGATATAAGGTACGTATGCATTGAAGAGGAGACTTCAATAAAGGATATAGAAAGGCACACAATTAATAGAGAGTTCTGAGATAATATTGCAACACTGATGACAGATTTCTAAGTTTGAAATGGATCACCAGCAATTCACGTTATAATAATGGACTTCAAACGAGTTGGAAGAATTAACGGGAGATTTATGTGACTGCAAAATGTCCTCAGGAGGTTTGGATGACTACAGGCAAACATGAAAACATGTCCCATCAAGTTATAATTCCCAAAACAAGTGTATATTGCTCTTGTGGATGTGTGCATCCGTGTGTTTGTGTGAGCAATATTTCCAGTCCAGTGGATTTTATCTCATCTCTGACATTCCGGTTCAGAGCTGCTCTCCTGCTGCTCCTTTGATTTCCCTTTCTGCTCTGGTCGCCTCCGACTCCCACTCGCTCTGACCTCCGGGGACTGTCTTCCTGACTGCGGGCCCGAGGAACACCGTGTGAAGCCGGGGATATGAGGGCGGTGGGCTGGGCCTGTAGCCTGGGGGCCACAGCACAGCAGGAGGGACTTTAGGGGCTTTAGCTGAAACAATGGCCCAAACTGTATGAAGGGAGGTCGGAGAAGATCAGAGGGTGGAGGGAGGTTTTTGCTTTGCTGACAATAAATGTGTGGTGCACTTCCTGGAGAGATGTGAAAGACTGAGCATTTCAGAGACCAGTAGGTGCAAATGGAAATCAGCATGAATGAAAACAGTAACGCCTGAACACTCCAAACCACTAAATTACTTATTTAAGTAGACAACGTTTGGATCCCAGTTGGATCTTCGTCAGGTCAAAATGTTTAAACATAGGTGTAGGGCTCTATGGTGACAGCTGTGAAGTGTGCAGATACAATAATGCATCAAATATATGCATATATATCAGTAAATCCCAAAATAGTTGTAAGTTACATGAAGTATTGCACATGATTAAAAGCATTAAAAAACATATTTAAAAAGAAAAACTCCACCCATATTCATCATATTTTTCTATTAACATACACTAGTACACATATATGTTATTGTAAAGACTATACCGCAATCAACAAGAAGTATACCTACAATATGGCTACATTTACAAAATTTCAGTTTACAATAAGTGTTTTATTTCATATTCTTGAATTAGTACTCTTGGTATCATAGTCTGAAATGTAAAGGTGTAAAAACTCAAATATTAATGTCACCTCCTCTTGTTGGGGTTCTAACTTGGGCACTTTGCCTCCCTGAAATTCACCGCCACTGGGCTACGTTGGTCCTGGGTGCGAATATAGCTCCTGTGTTTGGCTATTCTGGTTTTCAAAGATATTATCTGTTATGATATCTTAGTGTTATATACAGTACAGCATATGCACACAGGAAAAACTTAAATACTAGCACATTGGGATCAGTCACCATGACTATTAACTATAGTAACATGACCATCTGATAAGGAGAACTGCTCTAACTAGGGCAGCTACAGCCTCTGATAGCAGCTGATGTTTGTAAGGCTGCTGTGGGAGAAAGCCTCTCATTTTTCCTCTAGCTCTGGCAGCCCTCAACACTATGCATTGTATTATAAAATTGGTCAAACATTTGCTAAAATGCAGGCGCAAGGTGATCAAAAGTAGCAAAAGTCAACCTCACCTCCACACATCCTCACTTCCGGTGTAGACAGGAAGTTGAAAAACAAACTTTTGCAGCCAAGTGGTTGCTGGTTGCTGGTTAACATAAGGTGTATATTTTGAGAAAGTGAGAGAGAGCGTGAAATCATTTGGAACGTCCACTATATTAGAGTGGGACGTAACTGACTGATATCCAGTTTTTTTCAAAGGCGATAGGAGTCCCAAATATCATTTCAATTCAATTCAGTTTTATTTATATAGCGCCATATCATAACAAAGTTATCTCAGGGCACTTTTCATATAGAGCAGGTCTAGACCGACTCTTTAATGTCTCGCATGTCAGCCACTCGCTCTAAAACACAAGTTTGTGTGAGTTTATTTTAGTGAGCTTGTGTGTGTGTGTGTGTGTGTGTGTCTGCTCAAACAAAGGATTTGGAGTCGGTGTGCATGATTGGCACACAATGCAGATGTGTGGGCAGCAGATGCCATCTGGAGAAAGCGGAGTGGGCTGGTAGGGGAAGGGAATGGGGAGGGGGGTGCTCCGCTACTTCCCCCTCCGACAAAAAGCCAATGGTTTGACAGGGAGATAAAGGAAACGATGGGAGTGTAATCAATCAAAAACACTGTGACACAAATAAAGGAAGACAAGAGACGCAACCCGCCCACTCGCACCCGCTCCCCGACCACCATCACGGCCCGTCATTGCTGGTCCACAAAACTTTTTTTGCTATTGGTCGAAAAGATCAAAAGCGGCCCTCCAGGTCCCCCCTCTAGCTTTTTAAGGTTGCCAGGCTTGTCGTCAGGGGAGAAAACAGTGCCCTTTATCAGGGGATGTAGTTTTGGACAATCAATGTTCGTGGGTAAATTGGCCAATTTTGGTAGAGCACCAGGTGCTTTGTCTGCTTCATTACTCCGGTCAAGATACTTCTGCAGGAGAGACCATAACCCCTCAAAGGCACAGTATCACGTCTCAGGAGACTCTCATAAACCCACTCACATACCTCTCCATCTATTCCTAAATCAGCCTCATTCTTCTTGACCTAACATAATTTCCTTGAGCAATCCAAGATCAGGACTCCATAGCTGCCCTCTCAGACCAATTATACATTAAAACACTGTACTCTCTCTTTCTTTGAGTGGCATCTTCTAGGGGAAAACAAAGCCACACTATGTCTGTAGAAGTATTTGAGACAAAGGCAGGTCTATTCACAGTGAGATCACCTCTATGAGAAAACTCCTAGATGATTCTTTGTATGGGCAGCAATAAATATATCGTAGCCAAGTCTTGGAAGCCTGAGGTTGGTGTGACAGCTACAAAAAGGCATGGGAACTAGAGCGCTTGGGAGTTGCCAAACATAGATGCTAGAGGCTACAGACAATATTTTCACACAAAGACACATTCATATATGTATGCCACTGTATTGAGATGAGAGGGAAAATGGCATTCAGACACCTGCCGAGAGTGAGGAAAACGTCTTATAGTCTGCACTGTCTCACCATCACAAACAGGTTTTTGAAGCCAAATGAAGCCGCCTAAATCCAAAAGGCAGCTTCATTTAAAATTTAAAATAGTAGATTTCACACGACAGAAATAACAATATTGAGATACTTTTTTTAATTCACGTGATAAAGTTATTCTGTTTTGACTTCCCACCCTTAGAAATTATCAGCAGCCCTACAGCTGATAGGGATCCAATGACTTGCCCAAGGACACTTCAGCAGGGTGCATGTTTTACAGCTGAATCACGGTCTCTGTAATCTGTGAAAGGCCACATTCCACTCTAAAGGAGACACAACATTATACAGTTGCTGGTTGTGGTTGTGGAAACCTATGTGTAGTCACTGGCAGCAGTGTGTGGTGATGCAGAATGCCCTAACCTGCCCACATGGTGACAATCTCCCCTGCAGATCATTGCAAGGTTGCCTGCCTGCCGCTGCAACGGGCACATCTCATGGGAGCAATAGAAGACCTGTGTAGGAGGACATAAAAGAGTGAGAGCACCCTGGGCAAAACCTCAAACCTGGACACAGCTGGCTTTTCTCAAACACGAACAATGCAGCCTTTGTTTGAAGAAAAACTGCCGAAGTAACATCAATTCCTGCACATCATTCACCTTTGCAGCTCTTCAGCACCAGGTCTGCTCAATAACCTGTACTGATTGATGAATCCCTGTGCACATTTCATCATAAATACCCTTTAAAGCCTTGATAATATTAGAATAACAGCAAGTGACAATAATCCAATACAAGCCTGCCACCGATCACAAAATGGGCATTGTCAATTTCACAAAGTGCAATACCATGTAATGTTAGGGAGGTCATGCTCATGCTTGTTCTTTAATCCAATTTTGGAGGCAGAACAGGCGTCAATATCTCCGCTAGGTGGCGACCTTGGTCTGATGCGGCTCACCTTGGACAGCGCTGCGCTTGACTGGAGCCAGACTACATGCAGGATCAGCACAGTGTGACTGCTGAGGAACACAGAGGACAAAAACTGACGCATTGCATTTTACACATATAAATATATAGTTGAGGGGCAGATTCTATTTTCCATTTAAAGTAAAGGAAGCAGTGATTGAAGCAGACTTCATTTCCCTAACAAACTCAGCGCTCTATATGAATTCTAAGCAGCGGACACACACACACACTTCCTATTCGTTTTCACTGTTGACTAACAGGACATGTCCCCCCGCAGTTTTTTCGTGTAATGTCAATCGGTAACTCAGAGTCATGGTGAGTTTTACAACGCCTGCATGGCAAATGTCGTGGAGAAATGCCACCTCACACTATCACCACCGTGTCTGTGACTATTGTGCCCACTGGTAAATGAGAGAGTGAGTTGTTTGGGGGGGGTGTGCAGGGGGGCAATTAATGATTATTTGCGCCCCCCTCCACTACGTTTCCTATATGGATTGACGGGGTCCGCGTCAGAGCGCACAGAGTAGACCCGCCTCCTGGCTATGGTGAGCTCGTTGCGTCTCTTCCCCCCTGTCAGCTCCAAATCCATATTCCACTGGGAAAGAGAGAGAGAGGGAGAGAGAGAGGGAGCGAGAGAGAGAGAGAACAGGACCTGGGAGAAGAGCAACGAAAGAAAAAGAGAAAAACGGAACAACGACACAAATGGCACTCATGGCAGGGATTTTGTTCACGGCCACCTTTCTTGTTTTGGGGATTTCTACATTTGTTTCGCCGGCACGGATATACCCCCCAAATGAAGGTAAGGTTGTTGGGAGAAAATAACTGCCGCGGAGTTCAGACTTGATCCCCGCTCCGTCTCTGTGTGTGTTTGCGCTACGGAGCCTCACTTCGTGGCCCCTAGTTGCGAGTGCGTGGAGCCGCGATGAGTTTAATGGTGGAAAACACCTACGGTCACCTTTACTCATCGACTTTTGCGGGGTTTTATGTGAACGAAACTGGAATGAGAAGTGGCTGTCCAAATGCGCATCGGCTGTTTTGGTCTCGGCTGGGGGCTTGGATCGTGCCAGCTGCCGAAACCTGGGAGCGCGAATACTTGTAGCCCCGATCCGTGCTGGTCTCTCTGTTAAAGAGAGAATGTCAAGCCGATCTCTGCTCAAATAGAAGTTTAATGTTGCGTAGCATCTACCTAAACGGACATGTATTGTATAACAAATGAAGTCAGATGGAGACTCGCAAATCCGACACACATCCGACTGTCCAAGCAGCTCTTTATTTATCAATTTCAGAATTGTTCACAGTGATCGCTCCTGCTGTCACATTGTGTTTAGGTGGAAGGGGATTGTGGGAATGACAGGAAAAACAATTCTAAAAGTGAAATTACACGCCGGATTTAAGAATGGTTCCCAGCGATTAATAAAAGGTCTTCGGTTAGGCTCTGCCAGATATAGTGTTTAATGAAAAGCGCCCACACATTAAACTGCAAGATGTTTAAATTGAGCACGATGTGTCCTACACAAAAACAAGAGACGGGAGGTTTCGGGACTAGAGTTGCCTGCTCGGGGTCCCGGGGCGCAGTGTATCCAGATTCAAAATGTTAGGCCCAATACAGGTTATAGCCTACTTTCCAGTACAAACACTAATAAATGAAGTACTTTATTGTATTTAAAACAACCCCATTCGATGCATGGAATCTGTCTCCTGCAGAATTATGTTTCTATTTCTGCCCTGCTCCACAATGATGCATCACAGGCTCAGTTAAGTTAAATATAAAACAAATGTTTCAGATTTAAAATGGATCTGTATTGTAGGCCTACCTAATAATTTATATCGTGGACTTACATAACGGGCTTATTTATTCATTTATACTGAGCAGTTGATTAAGCATTTTTCTCACACCGAATTCAAAACAACCCTAAAATAGATATAGGATACTTTATGCCATTTAATTCAATCGAAAATATATTTTAATTAATGCTTCACAGACATAATGTTTTACTTTTTACTCTGTCTGTCAGGGGCATTTTAAATGCGTTTTGTTCTTCAACGACCATGTGTATGCGCACGGCTCCCTAATTGATTCCGATCACATCAAACATGCTTAAAGCCGATGCCGAGCTAAATGAAAAATTGCTATTTTAAAGACACTGGGGAAATACATTAGTCATTTGTAGAAAATCTTTTTCTTAACGAAAATCAATCAAAACGACACGCGTTAACACAGCAGGAAATACGCAAAACAACACATTTACACGTTTATCATTTGTAATACTCATTGGCCTACAGCCTTAATTCTCTCTGTGTCCCGAAGGAGGATATTTTCAACTTGATAAATCACAGTTACTTAACAGTTATTTCTATTCATTAAGCCTTTAATTTTTTTGAAAACCTAGGAACCCATTTTTTCCCCTCAGTGTGTTACACCTAAGTAGATTATACATGCCACTGCTGATGTTGTTGTATGGATGGGCCGACACTGCATGCTCACTTCTCCCATTCTTGTTTTCCAGTCACGTTATTGGACTCCAGATCTGTACAGGGGGAGCTGGGATGGGTCGCCAACCCGACAGAAGGAGGGGTAAGTACTGCAAAGAAGTGTCCCCTTGTTAGGACGCATGGTCCCCTATTGAGCAAAAATGGAGAGATAATATCCATTATTGGCAGGAGCTCTGGAGTGGACCGCCAAATAGATACACAGCCCTCTTTGATAAGATTTTGTCCTGGTGAGCCCTTTATGGGAATATCTTTGTTGATGATTTATTGTGCAGCTGTCTGCACTGTAGGGATATTAGGCTCAGGGTGAGATCCAGGCATCATTTTCTGCATCACACTAAAATATGGGTAAATTAGAATTTAGTTGTATACAGAGACCCTCTGGAACACCCTCCAGGGCCCCATGGGGTCCCCGGAATCCACTTTGAGAACCATCGGTCTATAGGCACTACCGTCACCCCCAACCCCTGCCCCCCTTTCTCCTCGTTTCCCTTCTCTCTAACCACTCGGTAATGGTCAGATACAGGGGCCGATACTGCAGCGGGCGTCAGGTTTCCTGAATAGACTTTGGATTGAATCGGGCTTTGTGGGGAAACTTTATATCCCTTTCCACCATTGAGTCGAAGAGAGGGGGAGAGAGAGAGGAACTTGGCAGCTGAGAGAGGGTCCTCTGGAATGGATGAATAAGGGGGAAAGTGCAGTGGGGTTCAGCTCTTGCCGCAGGACGACTGGATCTCAAATAAAGCAACGGGGAATAGGGTTGACCAAATGCACGATCCCTCTGTCTAATTGGGATATCTACAGTGGCCCTGATAAGAGAAAGAATAGGAGCCGCACTTGGGCCCACAGTGGCCATGGTGTGCCGCGGGCATTAGAGGGCTAGGGAAAGGTATGGTACATGCCATGCCTTAACCAAGTCTAAATGTGATCATAGAAATGGCCAAAAATGTATTTGAATGCCATATCTTTGAAAGTCAGTCGTGACCTAAATGAATAATTGTTCACATTAAACAAATAACAGTGTTTTGTCACTCCTCCATTTGTTCCACTATATAAATGTGTTGATGAACACAAGCGAGCCTTTTAATGTTTCATGAAAATTAATACAAATTAGCAACAATCATGTCAACTAATGAATATGAACCCAGGGGAACATAATTTCACCTCAGCTGCAGCTGTTGTCGGTGCTGCTCATGAGATTTTCTCAATGAACTTGGCCGCTGCTGCGCTCAGGTCCTCCCCTTGGCCATTTTATCACAAACAAGTGATTGACAGGGTCCTGGCAGCCCTGGCAAGCCTGCATTCACCCTCTCATTACGACCAATTGGCCTTATTCTCCCTCTTCCCTGCTATCAGGGAAAGGTGCGGCCTTATCTCAGCACCACTTGATTTCCACAACAAAAGGGGGGCAGAGTGGAATGGAACAGCAGGGAATGATAGACATTTTCTCAAATCATGTAGCCGCAGCTATGTTTAGCATTATCCCACCCTCCTCCAGGGATATAAGGCTTTAAACCAGACTGTTTATGAAAAGGCATCAAATCAAATCTGGCAGCATAACCCATATCTTCCCCTGTCCCATTATGACTTTTTTTGTACAGTTTTCTAAATGTTTGAAGCTATGGCAGCCAAAGGCCTGTCTGCTGTTGTTTACAGCCCAGGTCAGTCAAAGACTCTATTTAAAACACACGATGAAAAACTTTGAGCTTTGAGCCTCCCAAGACATGCTCGTATTTGCTCAACAGTGATATGTCGAGAGGGGAACTTTATCATATGTAAAACAAACATTCCCTCTAGCAAAAATAAGCCAGACCACGCAGGATAACGTAATCCATGTGCCCCACGTCAGCGTCTCCCTCTCTCTCCTATGAGTTCATACTAACAACAGCAGAGAACATGTGTGCCTCTGTCTCCCAGTCCCCGTCATGTTTGCAGATGTAAATCAGGCACACATTTGATCGTTAGCATTGATTCAGAGACCTTTAGTTTTTGCATCCACATAATCCCATTTTCATTCTTTCCTTTTTTTTTCTTCTCTGATACCCTGAGCCATACAGGTCTCTCAGTGTGTGAGTGTGCGTGTGTGCGTGAAAAGGATTTTGTATACCACTCCCCAAGTAATTATACTGTAGGCATTATTGAGGCAAAGAACTAATTACAAATTTCCTTTCTCGCAGTTGAGGAGAAGCTATGAATATTAATATCTTTATGATTCTATATTAGGACCTAACAAATCTATTAGGTGCCATCCATAAAATATGCATTACGTTTAGCCATCAATTAATTGCTCTGCTGAGACTCAAATATTGACTAATCTTTCTCGCATGCTCTTTTGCACAGTTTCTCTCATTCTTGGCATAGACTGGCTCCCAGTCATGTGTGTTTACTTACACAGTCCAGTCTAATTAGCAGAGCATTAACTTTTGATATTTCTCTGATTTTCTTAACCTTTGACAATCCTACCATGACACTGTTATATTATTTTCCTACTGTTTGGAATTTTCTTAAACTATGGTTCGGAATTCAATACATGTAATTTGCAGATTGACACTCAGAGGTTTAAGAATACCATTGTAACATTTTTAATGTTGTGTCCTTTCCCCAGTGGGAGGAAGTGAGTATTATGGATGAAAAGAACATTCCCATCCGGACGTACCAGGTGTGTAACGTCATGGAGCCAAACCAGAACAACTGGCTCCGCACTGACTGGATCCCCCGAGGTGGTGCCCAGCGTGTCTACATTGAGATCAAGTTCACCCTCCGAGACTGCAACAGCCTCCCGGGGGTCATGGGAACCTGCAAGGAAACCTTCAATCTTTACTACTACGAGTCCAACAACGACAAGGAGCGCTACATCCGAGAGAACCAGTTCGGCAAGATCGATACCATCGCTGCCGACGAGAGCTTCACTCAGGTGGACATTGGAGATCGCATCATGAAGCTGAACACAGAGGTGCGAGATGTGGGCGCTTTGACCCGGAAGGGCTTCTATTTGGCCTTCCAGGATGTTGGAGCATGCATTGCGCTTGTGTCCGTCAGGGTCTTCTACAAGAAATGTCCTTTAGCGGTGCGTAACTTGGCCCAGTTTCCAGATACCATCACTGGAGCTGATACCTCCTCACTTGTGGAAGTTCGTGGCTCATGCGTGGATAATTCAGAGGAGAAGGAGGTTCCTAAGATGTACTGTGGGGCTGACGGAGAGTGGCTGGTGCCCATTGGGAATTGCCTGTGTAACCCTGGATACGAGGAGCGCAATGCAGAATGCCAAGGTAAAGAACTGACTGATTTGTCTTGTGTTTTTTGGGGCTGACTTTTTCTCTATTTATAGATCACTCTCTCCCTTCAAACCCTGCCAGTCCCTACAGTATCCTATCTCTTTAATTTCTCCCCATCCTCTTGCTCTGTGTCTTTGTCTTTATCCCCCATGTTTCATTCCCTTTGTCCTTCCCTCTCCTCCCTCCCTCGACTCACCCACCTCACACTCTGTTGGATATTTTTTTCTCCTCCTCTCCCACTCTACAGTCTTCTTTCCAGTCTCTGGTTGGGTGATAGAAGCAATGATGATTGTAAATGGAGTAATTAGCGGGCCCACTGGGAGGTGTTGTGCAAAAGGATGCATCCCAGGAGAATTGGTGATACCAGGAGAGGAGGGTAGAGCTCCAACTGGTTCGCACTACCGCTGTGTCTTTCACCCCCACCCGCTCTTTCTCTTATTCCCAATGGAGCCCGGAGCTGGGAAAAAGAGATAGACAGCTTTAGAGGAAGGGAAGGAGAGAGAAAGAGTTTATCATTCCAAGCAGGTATGAGAAGAGTGAAAATACACAGCTGTGAGATGGGGTTGAAATAGTGCTATTTGGTAGGGGGGAATAGCCCTTCGCGGACGATTATTCTAGTCTCAGCTTCCCGTGATCCTATACCAGGCTGTTTGATGAGGTTTTAAGGTCAGTGCAGAGTGCCTCCCTCAGATTTTTTTTTTTATCAGGAGAATGATAGAGCCTTCAGCATGTTGGTGAATTCAAAACATTGCCTAGAAATGCCCATTAAACGTTAGAAAAGACCTGCCAATAGATGTTTCCGAATTTTTGCTATAACATGTTTCAAGCATAAGCTCTTACGGTGAATCGCATTTTTGATAGACTACCCTAATTTAACTTTCTTGCAGACCGTAGACTGTAGTTTGTATGGTATGCTGCAGTGTATTGTGGATAGCATCTAGTAGTATTCAGCAGCTGTTTTGTGGATCACATGCAGGATTTTGCCAAGCCGAGGCGCAGTTGTCAGCTGGCCAGACGAGCGGATGCCAATTCTGCCACTGTGGTTTATTGGTATACCCCACCCGCCACCCACCACCATCACACACAAAAAGCAGCGAGCCACAGCAGTGAGGGGTCAGAGGCTGGGCACGGGTGATTAACAGGGGGACGGACCACTACACCTCTCTTAATTTACGAGGGAGCCTTTATCTTGGAGGACTAATTGCATGACAAGCAGGTCTGGTGATTTAGGGGTACTGCTGGCTGCCTGGGGGTGGGAAGGCAAAAGTGAGCTGGAGGGTTTAAGGAAGGAGACCAGAAAGTAGTTAGTTACAGACTTTAGGTAAATCTCCTCTGGATTGGCTATCTATCATGCAATTTACTATAATAACCTCTCGTCTTTCTAATCAAAATGAGAACCCTGAACTCAAACTGTATATCATAACTTTCATTTGCCTGCAACATTGAAATAGGCTCCTTATCTCTCCTCTTTAATTTCAGTTGAGATAAATAGCTGTTACTCTCCAAAGAAGGCAACAAAGGATTTGGAAACCTTGATTTTCAACGACTAATGCAGTCTCTTAGTGTCTGCCAGCCTCTGAGCAGGCAGTATTGCTTTTCAAGCCAATATATCCATTTAGTTCACATATCACTGCATCTGCTTTGGGTTGTTTAAGTTTACAGTGCCAACGCATCCACTCCATTCACTTTTAGCATCAATTACACTGTTTAAAAAGTTTCTTAACATTTCACTTCCAATAGGAAACTGGATAACATGCATTGGGTTTGATGCTGTGAGGCGTCAGTGTGGGTCAGCTCCAGTGACTGAAAGGTTAAAGGGTGCTGGCCACGGCCAGTCTTCAAGTACACTGATGAGCTGGTTAATATTCCCCAATGTGACAGGCTCTATGGCTCCTCTCCTATATGACCATGTTGACCAAGGGACTAAGACAGGAGCTGGTTTTGGGGGAGGGAGGGTGGATAGTAAGGTGTGTGTGTGCGTGTGAATAGTTAAAAAGTTTTAACAGGTATATGAGAGTGTGTCAGCCTCTGCTGACACTATGTGGCTTCGTTTGGTCTAAAACTTTCTTTTTAAAGGTTTTCTATGGTGCACACAGGCCCAATTGTGTGTGTGTGTGAGTGTGTGTGTTCGCATATTTGTGTGTGTCTGTGCTTGTCTTGTGTTCGTGCGGGGTTACAAGGGCACCTTGGCCCCTGGTTCCCAGCCCAGGATGAATGGGCTCTCCTCCATCATTGTTTGGGGCAGCAGTGGAGCCGACTGAGGATGGTGATGTTTGGGGGGAAAAGAGGTAGAGGGGGGGCTGATGGGGCACGTAAGAGTTGTATTCTCCACCCCTGGCAGAGGTCAGGGGTCATCCCCTTCTGCATCCATCTTACTGCTGCGTCTGACAGGGTCGTGGATCCAGGATTGATTAAGACGTCAGGGTTTTGACAGCTGTGGCGGGGGTGTGAGTATGTGTGTCTGTGGTTGAGGTGGGCCAAGGGTGGCCAGGGTGTACACCCAGGGCCAAGGCGAGAGGGGCAACCAGGGCACTGAGGGCCAAGGGGCCCCCTGATCTAAGGAGAGGGGACTCTGTCTGTTTGCATTTGGGATCCCTTTCCCTGTTAACCACCTCCCCCCCACACACTCTGTTGGGGAAGGGTGGGGGTCAGGGCGTTCTCTCGCTCCGCATCTGGTGAGGGGGGTCCCTACTGTTGGAGGGGTGGGAGGGAGAGATTAGTGAGAACTACGTATGTCATTATGGGGAAATGATAATTACCTTAATTTTTTTTTTGGTGAGTGAGAGAAACTTTTAAACGATGGTGTGCATCGGCAGCAGTTGTGCCTCTGCAGAGCAGTGACGTGTGCGTGTATCAGCAAGTTGTGTATGTGTGTATTTGCCTTCAAGTCGTTTTTGTTGCCGTGTGTGTTTGTTGAGGATATAGCTTGGCTGAGGCGTGAAGGTGACAGACGCTTTTGACACTGCAGAATGCTAGTTCATGGTTGAGCTGTTAACCGGCACCCCACAACCTATCATCACCACCAATAAACACACACACACACACACACACACACACACACACACACACACACACTTCTTAATGGTAGCATTAAGAACATTGCCTCAAAAACAGAAATTAAGTTAACATTGAAGTTAACAATTTTTGAATGCTATATCATTTTTATTCATTTTTTAAATGTAAATTAATTGCCTATGGACTTTCGCGCATTTTATCTTTTCCCCTTTGTTCTGCTCATATTTCTTTAATACAAAACACAGAATATATCTCTGTTTTTAGTTAAGTGCTGTATTAAGGCAACCATGAGAAGAGCAATAGAATCTACAATTCACTTTTAACTTCCATTATCTTCACCTTCATCTTCACCACTTTGTGTGTTCCCTCAAAACAGTTTTGCATGTGTGTATATGGATAGCGGCTTAGGGCTCGATTGTGATGTCAGTGTGTGATCGTGGCATTTTCTCACCTGAGGATCCCCCCCCCACCACCACCACCACCATCACCACCACCTCCTCCACCCTCTCTATTCCCAGCAGTCTACACTGAGCTGGAGACTCATTCATATTGGATTAAGAGGTTTTAGGGATGAAGTTTCTCTCCTGTGCTCCACTCATTGTGTGTGTGTGTATCTGGGTCTTCCATTCTCTCTCTCCCTCTGTTGACAGTGTTAAATATGCGCTTGGGAGCATCATTCTAAATTCACCACGTAATTCTATTTAGCCCGCTGGTCCCCGATGGCTTTAAATACACAGACTCAGTCCCTTGCTCTTCCTCTCCCTCCCTTATTTTCCTCCTCCTCCTTCCTCTCTTCTCCATATACACAAATTAAGTATTTGCATCTTCTTGTTGGCCGCCTCGGTTGCTTGCTTGTTTTTTCTGTCCATGTCTCTTCAAATTCCCTGTTGCTTAATGGCTCTTTATGAGTTTTTTTCTCTTTTGATATATCTCTTTCTCCTTTTATCTCCCTCAATTTTTCTCTTGAGTTTCCGTTTGCAATTTTCACCCATTCACACTGACTTTTTTCCCCTCCTCTCTTTTTTCCCCTCCCTCTCTCTGCTCTGGCCGTCGAGGTGGTTAGTGTTCATCAGCCTGTCTCTGGTGGCAGCAGCAGGAAGTGGGCTGAATAATGAGATTACCTTCACTGTTGGGAGGGAGGCAGCTCGGAGCAGCACACAGAACATCATCACCCGTCATTGTTCCCACAAACACACATGCAGACACATGCACAAGTGTGTGAGTGTGCACACAATCTGAATAATAAAAATTCAGACACATGCAGTGAAGGATGTCTTAGGTGACAGGAACCGATATGTGCATGTACACACCCACATGTACAGCCATGCATACTTACACAAACTAACACAAAAACCCAGACGCACACACACACACACACACACACACACACACGTAAAAAAGGACATGTTAAGTAATAGACTCACAGACACATTCATAAATATGTATAGTAGATGCACACACACACACACACACACACACACACACACACACACACGCACACACAAGCTTTAGTATGCACACACAGACACACACTCAGAGCTGAGCAGAGCCCAGCAGAATGGAGGTGAATGTACTCATCACTCTGCCTGCCACCAGAGAGGCTCATTTTGTGCTGCTGAATAGAGACGGGGAATCTATTACCAACGGAGAGCAGGAAAGAACAACAGATAGGAAAAGAGGACAAAATGTCTCATGAGCAATTCTCCGCCACCCTCCCCTTCCTGCTGAAATAATTGCTTAAAGCATTTTTTTAATATTCTCTTCTTGTTTGACTCCTCAAATGATGAAAAAAAGTCCCCTCGACACACACAAACCCTCCCTTGACTGGATGT
>LKNJ01004398.1:7507-32385 GCA_002120245.1 Maccullochella peelii
ATTTGTTGGTGTTTGTGCTGAACGCCGAGCACTGTGTTTGTTTAATCTCTATGTAATGTTGGATAGTCTTGATCACCCTCATTGTGCTTGCATTGTTGGTTGGTTATGTTTAATTTATCTCTATTGTTGTCTTTGTCACTATTATGACGTTATGACTTGATTTGCTATGATTGCCACAGGGACAGCATGAACTCCACTATAAATGGAAGTGCACATGCCAGAAAATGGAAGTAACCTACATCATGCTACTTTGTATTTTGCTTTTGCACATACAACTGTACTGCCATTCAATGGAGCCTTTACATAAAATGTGAGTGCGTAGTAAATTGTGGCAGACATGTGCTGCTGGAGGTGTGATGTGGTGCAAATTATGCCGTGTGCATTCAATTCAGTGTGTACTACATAGGAAAAACAATTGTAGCCACCCTACCTTTGAAAAGCATGAGAAGAGTAGAGCGGACCCAAGAGTGGCTATTTTCTGTGAACAACAAATAGGAAATTCTAGCCTCCTGTTGTCAGGAAAAACACCTAATGACGAGCAACGTCAAACACTTTGATATTGCTGTAAATACTGTAACATAACCGTTTCATTTGTAATGGAGTGGTCATTTCCACTATTCATACAATGCTCTCTCACAATGATCAAACCGATAGTGTAGAGAAGAGTCACGATGGTGTGGGAGATGATGAATACAGTACTGAGTACAAGCTTTAGCAGGCTTCCCACGGTGACTTTGCATGGATGTTTGCTTAACAAATGATCTCTCCCACATCCTTAAAATCAAAATGAATGGCCTTAGACTGCCCATCACTGAGATTAGTGCTTGTTAGTAAGACTGAAAGGAAATTTAATCAGCTTCATATCACTTATATCACTTTAACAACGTAGGGTAATTTCACTGAGTTGTCAGTTATTTTCCAAACTGACAAAGACACTTAAGTTTTTGCTCATTAAAAGAAATATCTACATACGTTAGCACTTAACTGTTAAGTTAACTCACAGCCAGTTAGCTTTTAATAAATTCTTCAAAGCTTTGTTATGACATTAGACCTGTCATAAAAATGTTATTTCAGTTGCCTTCATGTTTATTACTGACATTTTTTATTTTGACATTAAAAAAAATTCTCTCACTTGCTAATCTACCTGATGTAATACGGCCAGGGGTAAACATGCAGTCTTTTATCTCAAGAGAGTTCATGGGAAGATCCCTAAGAGAATCAGGACATTAAGTTACAGGAATAATGTTTGCTGAGAAAGGAGATTCACTTGTCGAGGTGGCCAGCCACAAGCTTCCGCCTCCTGACTTTGTGTTAAATACATGATAGCATTTTTTATATCTTTTATTCACATTGCCCTGTGGCTTTGGTGTGAGAAGAGAGCAGGAGACTGCCACACTGCAGTGGATATTGGTGCTGTGAAACAGAATTGGATTTAGTCATCATCGCTGTCCTTGGTGCTCACCCGCTTCTTGTGCTGATGGATGGTTGAGTCATTCAGTTCAAGTCGGCCTGAAAGGTCACACTGACTCAGGCTGTCACTTCATCGTATGGCATGGCTGGTTATTACTTAGATGAATTACTTTCTGACTGGCTTTTTGATATACAGGTTAAAGACTGTTTAATTTAGGTATCTTTTACCTTAGCTTTCTGATGATTTCATACAGAAGAGTTGAATTCAACCATGTTTAGGCACTAATTTCCCCTTTCTCCTCTTCCTCTGGCAGGTAAAGCGCTACCAGTGCATGTTCGAAGGCTGCACAAGGACATACAGCACGGCGGGAAATCTGCGGACACACCAGAAGACACACCGGGGCGAGTACACATTTGTGTGCAATCAACAGGGTTGTGGAAAGGCCTTCCTCACCTCTTACAGCCTCAAGATCCACGTCCGGGTTCACACCAAGGAGAAACCATTTGAATGTGATGTGCAAGGCTGTGAAAAGGCCTTTAACACGTTATACAGGTACACAGCTTTGTTGTGTTTTGTGTGTATTTGTCCTCATGGTGGGGTTCAGATCATTATCATCACTGTAGGTTTGTTATCACGCCTGTGTCTAGTTTATCGGCCTTCAGGTCACCTAAAAGTAGGGTCACAGGCCAAAAATGGTTGGGGAAACTGTAGTATAAGTAATAAAGATTGGATTGTGTCATGATATAAAGTCAATTATTCGGCAGATCCTGCCATAAAGTGGGTGGCCCAACTAGTGTTGTTACAATATAGAAATGTCTAACTTTTATACAAATAATGTTTTAGGTTTATATAAACATGCACTGTGTGTTGGCAGTTCATTTTCTTCTAACCACAGTTACTATTTTGAATTATGTTCCTCTCAAATGTAACTTTGTTGTCCAAAGAAGGACATTTATTTGGCCAGAGGTGCAAAAATACACAGAATCAGTGCAAAAATATGCAATATGAACAATCCATAAAAGGAACAATACCAAGAAAAGGCAGAACATTGTCATCTCTGGGTGCTGTATCCTCTACGTTCTCCCTCACTAATTGCTAGCTTCTTTCTAATTACCCATTCTCCCTAAAATAGAAACTACCCTCCTCTAATCCACACACACTACCCGGGAACATGGCGCCAGTAACAACTGTAGCTTTCATCTTGCGTAGCGTTTTCTGCCCCTTTTGGCAGCCATTGTCCATCTTATTTAAAATTAGATCAATCTGTTGTCTGAAATGGCTGAGATTGATACTGCAGATGAGTATCTGCACCATTTCACATTTTTAGAGTCTATGTATAAAAACATCTGTTTTTGACTAAACTAGGGCCCAAATACACTTTTAGTATATCTTGACCAATGCCAGGCATGTTCTTCATCCGTAGCAATTTCACCATTTAGATTTTGCTGTGATATTAAGCAGTCCACATCCGAGCCCTCTGGTCTGTATTGGTTCAGTTGCCATGACAACATGCCTGTGTCTTGGTGGAGATGTGCCACTGCCATCAACTCCCTGTCAGAGGCTGTTACTCAAGGCAGCCAACCGATGCCACACATGGCACAGGTGGATTCTCTTTACCCTCCCTGCCTTCCATGCCACCCAGATTCTCTTACACGACCACCATTGAGAGTCTGTGTACTTTGTCGTTTTCCCTGTCTTACTAAATTCTGTTGTCATCTGAATGTGGACTCAATTGTCGTTTTTCCATATGCGTTTAAGGCATTCTTAAAATAAGTGCAACAGGCAGCAGCACATTACGTTTAATGCCGCTGTGCCTCTTAGGTTGTTTCTCTCTGCACGTCTCCCATTGTGGTTTAATGAAACACACTTGTTTTTCTCTGCAGACTAAAAGCACACCAGAGACTCCACACAGGCAAGACATTCAACTGTGAATCAGAGGGATGCACAAAGTACTTTACCACACTCAGCGACCTGAGGAAGCACATTCGCACACACACTGGGGAGAAGCCATTCCGGTGAGCATTTCCATTATCACACCAGGTTTAATCCACCACTAGTGGTCAAGATGAAGGAACTGTGATACTAATAGATACCCAGTTTTAGTGTTTGCTTGTCTTTACAAATACTATTTTTAGGGTTTTTTCATATCAAAACATTTGTAACATTTGTTACATTTGAGTGTCTTTCGCTGTGTTGTTTTGGGAGCTGTATTTTGGTTAGACAGAGGCCCAAAATAATGGTGAGACACACTATTCAGCACATGAATTTCCGATCTGCTGTACATATGTATAGTTGGCTATATGTATATGATGAGTCAAGGGTGCTCATTGTTCTATCAGGGGAAATGCTTTGCTGTAGATGAATTATGAAATCCAGTGTCTTGAAAATTCATCTTTTTGCATCTGGTCTTAAGCATTTCTGACATGCTTTTCTTTCGGTCTGTGCCTTCAGGTGTGACCACGATGGCTGTGGCAAAGCCTTTGCTGCAAGTCATCACCTAAAAACACATGTACGGACACACACAGGTACATATTACTGGTTTGTTTTATGTAACCTTGATTTATCTAGGGAAGATTGAACAAGGACATGTTTATTTTTCAGCTATGCCTGATTTGCATTTACATTGTTTCCAGTGCCTCCCACACGTAGTTATTTGAATAGCCCAACCAAATCGATTTTTCCTGCAGCCAAAAACATTTTTACGTGGTTTTATATTTACTATGTCTTCCCAAAAGTCTGTGAAGAAATGTAGTTAAAAGAACAGTAATTAAGAAGGCTGTGTCCCTGTGTACTTGTATTGGTTGGACAAATAACTTCCCTAATTGTTGTTGGCTGTGCTCCAGGACCTGATGGCTTAGAAGCTAAGTTAGTTCTTATTTTCCAGAGATTTAGTCCACAGATCTATTACTTCTTTACTTGTTTACCTCAAATGTACTTGTTCTTGTTTTTGGAAGATTAGCTCTTACCTTTCGATCTCTGTCTGTATTCTTCCCTCTCTGTACTCGTTCTGTAGGGGAGAAGCCATTCAACTGTCCCAGTGATGGCTGTGAGAAGACTTTTAGCAGCCAGTACAGTCTGAAGAGTCACATCCGGGGCCACGACAAAGGACAGCCCTTCAGCGTCACCCTCACCCATCCACTCTCCGAAGTGAGTCACAGTACAGCAACTTCTCAGTGTGTAGGACACTTTTGTCTCCCAGCGTCGGCACAGTTGTCATGTTCTCCATGCACAGCCTGAGAGCAACATCACACTATGGCCCGCATATTATTCACTTAATTAAAAATGTGTGAATTGTTTTACATGTGCTATCATGTTCCAGGAGTACAATGTGCCTTCATATAAAAACAAACGTAAAAGGAATAGCTATTAATTGTGTCATTGTGTAATTAATTATGCCATTACCTGCCCTTTTTGTGGTAAACTGTTCCTTTCAAGTAAAACCTTGATTTTGACATTAACGTACAGTAGGTGTTGCATTCTTTTCCAATTTGGCTCCCCTATCATGTTTGCATGACTCGGCACTTGATCCCATAGCAGTGGAAAGTTTAATTAGTCCTATTCATCTCTTAATTACAGGATGCAAATCACTCGCTGTGCCTCAGTGACTTGAGCCTCATCTCTACAGACTCAGAGCTACGAGAGAACATTCATAATGTAAGTCTGGCCTTTGCTTCAGCTTTGTCAAACAGACGAGATAGTAAAGATGTCAATTAACAGGCAGCTATTTTAACACCTAAGTTAGCTGTCACTGTAATAAGAGTTTAGAGGTAAAACTGTTGTAATACTTAGTAAGGTCACTTAATGCATTTATTAAGTTTTGATTTTATTTTAGGCTCAAAATTTGGACCTCAGCAATGTGACCCCTGTGAAAATCTTTGAGCTCATGTTCCAGAGTCCTGAAAATAGTGTCAGCCAAGATGATGGCCATCCTAACGGTCAGTACATTTCAAAACCTGTCTGCTTGAATTGTATTGAATGTTCTTGTTCACTGATGGAGGGTTTTTTTCCCCTTCCTCAGAGAGCCTTTCTGAACCCTTCAGCCTAGAGACCTCTACCCAACCGGTAGTGACTGATGCCTCGTCTCTCATCTCTTTCTCTCTCCATCCTACCTCCTCATCTTCCTGTTGCCACACAACTGCAGTCATGGAGGCTCCTTCCCAGCTCAGTCAGAGCTCCCCCTCTCAGGCCTCCACCCCTGCCCCTGTCGCCGCTACTGTCAGCTCCACACAGCCTCCCCCTTTCGTGCAACTAAGCGGGTCTCAGCATGTCTCTGATGTGCCTGCCCAGGCTTCTGTCCAAGCACCAAACCAAGCCCCCTCCCAGCACTACGTGGCACTGCCACCCACATTCCTGCAGCCAGATGGTGCCACACAGACCACTCCTCTACCACCACCCATCTCCGCTCCTCCCCCAGTGGCTCCAGCACAGACCACCACCGCACCAGGCCCTGCTGCAGTGTCTGTTGTTGCAGCCACCACAACAGATGCTTTGGCAGCTGTGGCTCAACCTGTGCCTTTGGCCAACAACCCTGTCCCCAACTCTGGCCCTGGTTTGCCTACTACTCCTGCCACCATCACCATAGCTCCCACCCAGAATCTGCTGCAGCCCAGCCTGGTCATGTCTGACCAGAACCTTCAGTGGATCCTCAGCAGTGCTGCCAACAGCCAACAGAACCCAGAGCAAGCAGTGAGTGATGCTCCCACACAGTGTTTGCAGAGAGAAATGGTGACTTGATTTGTACTAGTTATGATTTTGTGATGTACTCGTGTGATGTATGTAAATGTAAAATCACATTCTTACATGAATAAAGTTAGGGATTTCTCATGTTTTCTCTTCTGAAGTATGTTCATGTGACAGGATTAGCAAACTACATTGTGCCACGCACTTAAGTAATTATGCAAAAACTAAATTAATATGTGGTGTTTGTTTGTTCACAGCCACATCAAGGAGCTCCAAAAGTGGAAAAGGTTTTCTTTACTACAGCCATACCAGTGGGAGGAAATGCTGGTAAGTCAATGAGTAGTGAATTATTATATTTCTATAATGTTGTGGACATTGGCCAAAGGGCTGTAATGAAATCATAAATTTGTTTAGACATCCAGCACAGTACTTAGCTTTAAGGATTTATTAAATGATAGATCTGTGTCCAGAGAGCTCCACTAAGATACTGTCAAAGTGGTTTTATTATACAAATGCGGTTCCAAGATGCTGAAGCTCAATTAATGCACAGTGCCCATTATAATATTTAATAATAAAGTAAGCAGCACAGGAGTTAACTCTTCAAGATGCTGTTGAGGTACAAGTGATCACTTTCAGGTCATCAGTTGATGTTCACCAGTGTCATTAACTCATGAATGCCAACTTCTACTAAGCAGTTAGTAATTTCTCACCTTTTGCATTGGCCTCAAACTTTTTTTATCTTAAATATTTATAATTTTCTTTTGATATGCTTTGCAGGATATTTGGAATGCAAATGATAAAGTATTTCTATGTTTTGTCCTTTTTGTCTTCAGTGCACTTTAAGTTGTGTTTCTGTTCTCAGGCAGCTCAGTCCAACAGATCGGCCTCAGCCTGCCAGTCATCATCATCAAACAGGAGGAATCCTGCCAGTGCCAGTGTGCCTGCAGGGACTCTGCTAAAGACAAGAGTTCAAAGAGTGCCTCCTCCATTATTGCAGCACCAGCACAGACGCAACCATCAGAGCCCCCTCCTCCCCCACCATCACAACCCCCAGAGTCTCCACACCATCCAGCCACCTCATCTTCCTCGTGCTGCCTCCCCGAGTCTTCCTCCAAGGTGGGTGGCGAGGTGAGGCTGGAGGCCCCCTCCTCAGCTCAGACGTTCTCCACGATAGTGAGCAGTACTGCCACCAACCCCTCCTCATCTGACGGGTTAGCCAATATGGATGTGTCGGACTTCCTCTCCCTGCAGAGCCCTGAGAGTGCTGCCAACATTGAGGCTCTGCTGCTGGTCGCTGATGACTTCAACATGGCCACTGATGGCAATCCTTAGAAGTGTGGCACCATGTGTTTGTCTGTCGCACCCACTCATCCACAGGCATCAATTCCACCCACATCACGAGTCATTCTCCACAGTGACGCCTCTTCTTTCTCCCAATTTAGTGTGTACATCAAACCCCCTGTACCTGCAGTGCATTCTGTTCTGTGTGGCATTGCGCAACATATATACACGAACTATGAATAATCTTTCTGTTGAGACTTGCAGTAGTTGAGTTTTTAAAAAACAGGATTAGTTTGCTCATTGAGATTTAGCAACATTAATGCTATTTAATGCAGGGAAAAGGCAGCAGGTTCTTTGTTGTAAACATAATCAGATGTATATAATATCCCTTGATATCCACTCTGAATTGATTGAATGAAACAAATGAGTGTTGTCCAAGCACTGATAACTTAAGTGTTCCATTTTTCTGGCTTGAAGGTCACACACCTGAGCAGGAAAACTTGTCTGTATATCCTTGTACTGTACTACAGGTCCGAACAAATCCTTAAAGCTGGTATGCAACTGACCAGAATGCACTGTATATTAGAGGAATTTGCTATCATTTTATCAAGCATCGCTCCCAGTAGGAATTTGAAGGGGTTGGCCACATAGCCCCTCATATGGCAGTCACACTATATGAAGTGATCTCCTCAGTATTTTTGTTTCCTAGGAAGACTAGTGTATTCCAGAAAATGTGATGATTCTTTACTACTTCTTTTGACAGTTATTTGCTAATGGAGAAAAAGAACCTGTGACCAGATCTGCCTGAAATTAAGTCAATACATTAATGAGTTGCCTATAACTTAAACTAATTTAAAATTGTATATGTTAATTTATTTAAATGATTGATTCTTTCATCATACTGGTAATATCTTCAAGATAGCAGAAATCTATAATTAATTTATTCCAATCACTTGTATTTTTAAGTTGAAGTTGTTTTTATGTTACTGAATTGTTTTGGGTTTTTTAAGGATGTAAATGTATTGCTAAAAGCAAGTTTGAGAAAAAAGGCACCTATAGTTATAGACTGCACAGTGAAGCAAATGGTCCCTTAGGATCTGCTTCTTTGCAAAAGAATTGTCCACAATGAAACGGTAAGAAACTACTGTCCACATCCCATATTTTATAGGGTTGTGACCCTCTCAGGGATGCATCAAGTCATAACTGATCCTGGTTCCCTTAATTTGTTACTCAGACATACATTTTTCTTACCAGATGCCCCACAGTTGCAGTAGCCCTACGTTTTGCTGCACTCTTCCCTGTTTATTGCACACTAACTTGTAAAGTGAGTAATCTGACAGCTAATGTTAGCTGAGGTGCAGCACCACTACAGACTTTTGTATACAACTGCTGTAAAGTAGCATTTAAAAGGTGGTGTCCTGGTGACAGTGTAAATACAGTACATTTTAGTGTAAACATCTTTGAGAAACTTGTAGATTATTCTAGAATTTGTATTTTTGTATAGACTTTTGAATTACTAACTCTCAGAGTTTAGAGCTAATGTATACCCTCTATCCTTGCATTCTTCCCCCGGGCACATTTATGCAGAAGAGTTTTTGCTGTGTTTAGTTGAATAGTTCTACTAACAGCTGGGCTTTTGTACAGTCCCCATAATAACAATATATGTAACACATAGCCTCCTGCTCAGAATATAATTTAACAGTATTGTTTCATATGGGACACAATGCAATGATAATAGAGCGAAGGCATTATGCCCTGTATACTAAGAGTGTAGAGCTACTTGGCCTTACAACAGAACTGTCCTATGAGCCTCCTTGCCTTGACAGTCTCTGCTTCAGACTTTGCCATTGACATGCCAACACACAGCTTCACTGAGTCTCAGGCAATCACAGCAGCAGATCACAAAAAGGCAAAAGGATTGAGACAGAAAAAGCTTGTGGTTTTCACAGAATCTGTATTGTTTCCCAGCTTCCTGCTTGGAAAGTCATTAATGGATATGCAGCATTGCTAAAAATATAGTCTGCCACATTGCCACAGTGATTCTACATTTTAGGTCCAAACTGACATGCATGTCACAACTCATGTCTTTTTTGTTTTGTTTTTCCTTTTGCCATAATTTAACAGTGGAGCTTTCCCTCGATTCATAGGTGCCAAAAAGGCTATGTTGTGAAAGGCTCCAGTCACACATGTTGTGGTCTAAACCATTTCATATATGCAGTATTATGAGGAGTGTCTCTACTTGGCTCCATTGGATTACAAAATGTTAATTCACTCACCATTTCCCTGTTAAGGCACTCTGAAATTACTGCCAGGAGTTAAGCCCATACTGTTGATATATATTCTCATACATGCATACTGTCATTGAACACAACTATGCAATTTTAAGTGTGGCATTCACAAGTTTAAACACTGACTCCAAGACAAAATGATTATTTATTCCTCCCTCCATTCAATGATAGTCTGCTTCAACCTTATATGCGGAACTCCTGGGGCAACGGTTGCCTATCCAATGCATACTTGTTAAGCACGCTGTATATTGCATTTCATATTTCACATTTGGAGTGGTGTGAATCTGGACTTTTGCAGTGTGTCCATCCTAGTACTGTTCCCATGAATGTTGCACCGCATCTATCCTTTTACATGTCGTTTAAAAACCAACTGGATTTGTTTGAACGAGTACTTGGAGAATGAATGATTCTGTTTTAAGAATTGTTTTGGTCAAATGTAAGCAGCTTTCTCCTTTTGTTTTTACTTTTACACTTTATGCGTAAACATGTTTCATTTGGGCTCCATTTATGTAATCATCTCAGCCGTTCACATATTTAAATTTGACATGTGGATCTGTTTGCTCATCTTCTCCAATGAAAGTCAAACTTACAACTGCCGATGTTTGTTTTAAATCAATAAGCAGAGAAACGGTTTGACTTGTGGCCCAGGTTTCTTTCTTAAGTTAACCTGAAACGGTAACATCAGCAAATCACTGATGGTGACATTTGTTTGGAAGCACATTGTTTGATCACAAATGTATATCCAGAGTGTTTTTGAAAATGGGCAATATTTCAAAAAATACAATAAAAAAAAAAATTAAAAAAAAGGGGGAACTATATGCTTCCAAAGGAATGTCTCAACACCCAAAGAGTGAGGAATTGTTAAGGATTTGTATTTTTTCAAAGAATGTATAATGTGAAAATGTTTGCTTATGCTTGTTTCGTATAAAGTATGATAAATAACTTTCTGAATTGAGAGCAATATAATACTAATAAACCTTATCCTTATCATTGACTTGTTTCTTCTGCTTTAACAGTTTATTCAATTGTATTAAATGGAAAAGGAAAAAAAAAAAAAAAGACTGTTCTTCTGGTTACTTCTGCAGTGGTAAGGACACATCCTGGAGAGATTTTCTCTGTGGGACAAAATTAACTTTCAAAATCTGCAATAAATCACAAGGATCCAAAAGAGGGAAAAGAGAGCTCACCACTAGAACATCACTTAGATCCTTCAGGTCATTCAGGACTCTGTTGCACAGGGTTATCTTCTCAGACAGGGTCACCAGTCTGTCCTCGACATCCACCAGGTTCTGTGGAGGACAAAACAGGTTGGTCAACAGTTAGTCTGGCCATCAGAAGTTCAAGTTTCAGAATGTGGCTGACCTGTTTGACCGGTGAAACGCCCTCATCCGTCTGCAGGGTCATTGGGTCTTCTGTACAATCTGTAAATGTTTTACAAACATACTCAAAGAAATATTGATAACGTAACAAATAAGCAGCATGTTTTGTTACCTGTGTCTGAGGCCATGACTATAGACTTCTTTGTTCTGTAAACTCTGCATTTACATATTATGTGTGCCTTCTGCTTTTATAAGCAGATGCTCACAGGTGATTTAAATGTTCCTAATTAATGAGCAATGAGGAGAGCAGGCAGGTGACATAAAATAAATACTAAAAATATGTGTCAGTGTGCTCCATGTCTGTTGGAGAGTTTGAAGGAATGCTAGAAAATGCTTTTCCAGATATTATTAGGCTACATATTTCCAAAATAACATATACAGCATTTAAAGAGTGCCAACCCCAGACTACAATGTTTGTTTATTTATTTATATAGCTAAACTATGTGATACCAAACTTTAACAATAAAGTATGTCGAGGGTTCGGGGGTAAATAAAGAAAAGAAAAACTGAAAAAGAAAAAAGTAATTAAACAAATGGTTCGGCAATTCAGACAAATCTTATACAATTTAAATATATTGAGAGTTTTCAAGAAGGTTGGTATATTTATGGATTGTTTGAATACAATGTTACATTTAATTTTTGATTTTTTGGTGTTTGCAGGTTACAGGTTTGCTGTTATGAAGGTACATTTGGGGATATGAAATTTTGCTAAGATGATGTGAAAATGTTCCCACAAATAAACCTGGAGAACTCTTAATAGTTTAAGGACAACTCTTTAAAAAAAGTGTACGTCAACAAAATGAGCAATTAGAATCACTATCTTGGCTTATTTTTATTTTATTTTTTAAGTGTTTTGTGCAATAGCGTCAATGGAGTAATTTAAAATAGACATCACAAAATCAATTCTTCCAGGTCCAAACTTTTTTTCACTTGATTTTTGAAAGCAATGCGCTGCTGGCCCTTTAAGAAAGTCGGCGTCATTGTTTGGGGGCGTAACCCGGAAGACGTGTTATTTCATCAGGCGACAACATGCTCCCCCAGCTGTAAAATGACACATCCGTGGCTTTGGTTTTATGAAGTCCGTTTGTAACATCGCTGTTGAAATACTCAAATCCAGAGGAGCTCACAGTTCAGCCGCAGCTCGTCGACTGGGAGGAGAGATGTGCAAAGAGCTCAAGACCAAAGTGCTGCGTTTGTTGCCGCCGACCTCCAATGGGCCGTCTGTTCATCAGGAGGGCCAAACAGGTTTGCTCATTCACAGCAAAAGTGCACGTGGGTCCCTATAGACTGAAGGTTTTGAAAATACGAAAATTACGTTGATAGATTTTGGCTACTGAAGAAAGATTTACATAAGATGTTTGCAGTAAGTAACGTAAACATTGCAGTGTGTTACATCAGATTCCAGATTTCCCTGTTCTGTATGACAGGGACCTGCCCCAGTTTGATTTTAAAGGCAAAATACACACCTATACAGAACTTTTGGTCATAGTCCAAAAAGTTTGGACAGTAAAGTCAATACTTTATAAACAGATAACTGTCTGCCCAAACTGGACTTCAGCGCAAAGCTTTATTTATAATGTAATCATGTGACACTTGAGATAGTCCATGACTTGAGATGTTTAACAGCTTTGGGAGAAAGATCCTAAGTCTGTACTTAAACAAAATAAGGAATTTAAAATGTAATATGTAAAAAGAATACTTCTTTTCAACTTAATGGGCCACTTTACTTACTTATAAAAGTATGGATGGATTAACAGCAAATGCTCTTGATGTACTATGGATTAGTAATTAAAGTCACTCATTATGATGAATGGACCCTTACTGATGCATTTATGTGTAAGCATCATTTTAATGTAGCTACTTCAAGTATACAATTTGGTAGTTGTGTAAACTATAGGTATTTATCATATTATATTTATACTTCATCATATATTTTTCATGCAAACCCTAATTCTGCAAAGTAACTAGTCGACTAACCACAGCCATTCCCTCTGAAATGGGTAGTGTATGAAGTAACGTAATGTTTTAAGTACTGTTTTGATGTACTTGCGGTTTACTAGAATAAATTCAGGGGGACTCACAAGAGACAGATTTTAAAAAAAGAACGGTCAAAATGATGCATCAGAGGTTGAGATATCCTGCTTTTAAATCCCTGGTAAAGGTTAAGGTTATCCTACACTTCCCATAATGCAGCTCAATAGCTGTGTTAGACACTCTGCCCATGTCTTGCACACCCCCAGTTAAAGCTCCTCCAGAGCCACTGAAGACAGCTGTTTTGACCAGCTGAGAAGTACTCGAGGAAATAGACAATGTAAAATCAGTGGAGTGCCTGTTATGTGCAGTTCTAGAGCAGTACATGTAATTTGTTCATCTGTCCACTTCTCCTAGTTTATCTCTTCCAGGCCTTCACTAACCCAAAATCAGTTTACAATATACAACTGACATGTTTGATACCGAAAATAGCATATATATGTTCTTTACTCTGAATGTTCTGTTATCATGTGTGGGTTGTGTTGCCTCATTGACCCTCCTTGTTTTTGAACTGCAGATGGTGCTGAAATCCTGAGTTGCACGGTGAAGGCTCTGAAGGAGGGTCACGTGGTTGCTGTGCCCACAGACACCATCTACGGGCTGGCATGTCTGGCCCAGAGCTCTGAAGCCGTCAGGAAAACCTACGACATCAAAGGACGAAATGGACAGAAACCGCTGGCCATCTGTGTAGGAGAAATTCAGGATATCTATAAGTAAGTGCACATACAGGTATGTTTTACCAGTGAACATGATAAGCTGATACCTCTAAAGGAGCTACAGTTTGAATGCAGATTTTATTTTATTTTTTATGTCAGTGGTAACTGTTGTGTTTTGGTGTCAATCCCTCAGAAGTGCCATGGTTTCTCTGTAGACGTTTTGCACAAATATATTAGTCATACACCAAGGAGTCACAGAACAACACACATTTTACATTTTGAGTGACGAGCACACCTGCTGTCAGACATATCCCAGTATTTATTAATTAATTTGTTAGGTAACTATGTTTTAAGTTAATGCATATTTAAGTAAATCACCAAATAATGCAGAGGAGATAAGGCACACTACCAAATGACAACATCCTAGATTAAACATAGAACATCACAGGCTTATAATGTCGAACTGTGCAACACTATCTAAACTTGGATTTCTCAGATAATGACTTACAGTACAGTACCACTGGCTTTAAAAGCACTGCCCAATATAAACATGGCTTGTTTTTGTTTCCATGGACAGGTACTGTAAGGTGACAGTGAAGAAAGCGCTGTTGGGTGACCTGCTGCCTGGTCCCGTCACTCTGGTGTTCGAAAGATCTGACATACTGAACGCAGATCTCAACCCCTTTACTTCAGTACGTCCACTCCTTTGACTGAAAATAAAGCATCAAACAAATGTTTTTTTTATTGAATGTCAATCATCTGTTGTTTACTTGTCCGTGTGCTCCTCAGCTCGTAGGCGTACGTATCCCAGACCATGCCTTTATGAGACGCCTTTGCCAGATGTGTGCGGAACCACTCGCGCTTACCAGCGCCAACATCAGCTCACACACCAGCACTGTGGCCGTGCATGTAAGTGGAAAAAGTGTGGGAAAGAAAAATAAGTCTCACATTTTATTATGTTTTCAAATTTCATTCCCATCATCTTAATTCAGGTTGGCAGGGTGTTTTACAAAATTGTTCTTTAATGCTGCTGTGTTTTTCCTCTGAAGGAGTTTCAGGAGCTCTGGCCAAATCTAGCAGTGGTGGTGGATGGCGGACCAATAGGAGACCAGAGCCGCCTTGGATCAACAGTGGTCGACCTCTCAGTACTCGGCAAATACCGCGTCATCAGATCCGGCTGGTGAGTTCGTGCTGTTACTGGGATTAGTTTTCACTTGCTGCAGTTACATGTGTCATTTTTTTTCTCTCTAAATAAAATCATACCTACTTATCATATCCACAAAATGATTTACAGGAGCACTAAAAGACAGATTTTTAAAAAAAATGCTCTGACACCACAGAAATACAGCATGCTTAAAAGGTACAGGACAGAAAGGTGGTCTAATATGCAGTCAGCATATATTTTTAATTGCACTAGGCATTTAAGTGGCTTCCCATTTTTCCTGTGATCTGTTTTTGGCCTCCTCACTATACAGAAACATGATAAAGGTCACATTATACTTCCGTGTAACAAAATAGCCCCACCCTCCCCCAACAACGGTTGTAATGTGATGGTTCAGATGTCAGCAATAAATAAATATTGATCAGAGCGACTTGTAAACAGTGTATGAGACTGACGCTGCAGTTTGTCGCCTGGTAGTGTAAATATTGTTCAAAACTACATCATGGCACATCGCATGACTTCTGCATTTCCAAACACATTTGCCTTGTCCCAAATCCTACATACTGATTCTAAGCAGGTTTTTAGTATGTAGACTGTTCACAAAATATACTCAAAGCAGACAGTACACATACTAGAGCTGTTGCTGTTGAAGCACACTATTCTCCCACAATACAATGCAAAAAGGAAATGGAGGATGCTTACAGGTGTAAAGAAATAGTAGTTAGTTGATGTAACTCCACTTCTATGAGTACGTGCGAGGCCCTCTAACGGGCTTCGCTATAGGTTTATCCCCTCGAGGCTCCGCCTCAGCACCTGAGTCAAAATCCATGTACTCCCCGAGGGGGCGATAGCTCCCTCCCCTCTAACAACCCCAGTCCGCACCTTGCTCGTCTCCCTTTTTCAACTCAGCCACCTTGAGATATACACAGCGTATGAGAAAAACGGAACAGCAGAATGGCTACCAAGGTTTGCTTTGCCTGCGCCGCCCCGATGTTGTCTACGGACTCCCACAAGACCTGCTTTGTGTGCCTGGGGCCCCAGCATCAAGGTGAGTCCGACACGTGTCTTGATTGTCTCACGCTCCCCCGGGAGGAGCGTGTGCGTTGGGAACACTTTGCTGAGGCTGCTCACTCCCTCCACGCTAGCCCGATGCCGGCGGTGCAGGGGGCAGCGGAAGGCTTGGGCCGATTATGATGAGGAGGACGACCGGTGGGTCTTTCAGGAGGAAGATCCTGCCTCCCTGTTTCGGGAGGAGGATGACGACGACGAGCCGGTGGCCCATCGGTACCTGTTGGATGACCTGCCGGGATTGTTCTCGTCAGCGGCCGCGTGGATGGGGTCTCCTCTGCCCCCACAGCCAGCTGCTCAGGGTCCCGTGGTGGATTTTACCGCGGGCCTTCTGGGTCAGCCTCACAGGATGCCCCGTCCTTGCACTGTGTTCCCTAAGATGCAGCTGGTATTCAATCACGCTCAGCGGGATTGGACCACACCACTGAGCGGTGAGTACATGGATTTTGACTCAGGTGCCGAGGCAGAGCCTCGAGGGGTTAAACCAATAGTGAAGTCCGTTAGAGGGCGGAGCACGTACAACATAGAAATAAGAAATTGTGGATGGTGGTGAAACGGCTTAGTACTAAATCTAGGGAAAAACATTTTGATGTCCTTCTGGGAAGTTTAATGGGCAGAACTGAAATCACATATATTGTATCATTTCGTGTTAGTATGAAATGGTGAAGACTGTTGATATTTATGTATACTAACTGCTAAAACGGTATACTATGACAAGTATGTAGTACATACTGTATAGAATTAGTATGTACTGTAGTATGGATTTGGGACACAGCTATTCTCTTTTTCTGTTGGCTTCCCATACACATTTGCTGGGCAAAGTTGAACAAACGTGATCCAGATTGCACTGAAATACAGGAAACACATTCTTAAATTTGGCAGACGTACAGGCTTCAAATAAAGTGAATTGGATACAGAGCAAAAATACACAAGACTGAAATGTAGTGTGACCGTACCATCAGGCTCCTGTTTACTAAACGACTCCGGAAGAAGGGAATACAGTATATGCACCAAAAATTGAGCACAGGCTAATTTCTTAGAAAGATCCACCTGCAGCAAGAAGTCAGTGTTTTTGGTTTGCAGCTGTGCTTTCTAATAAAACAACGGTGTCATCACAATGTACTCCACCACTGGGAGGACGAGCCTCCTGCAGCACCTGCTATGATTAGGAATCTCCTCGAAACTAGTAAACAAAATGTAGTCAAGCAGACAGTATATGTAAATACTCTGACCATAGAAAGTAATCAGGGGTGTTTTGCATTAATTAGTTGGCTAAAACATGGCTGCAATTTGCAAATGGGTGCCACCCCCAAACCTCCCACGTTTACTCTGAAGGAGACTCTGTACTTTAAATGAGAAATTACTGTAATTCTGCTTTCAGTGCCCTTTCTTCTACGGTTGATGTGCTTGAGCACAAATATGGACTGTCAGAGGACCTGGAGGAAGAATGACCTTTGAACTCTCCACACTCCACAACACACGCTGAGACGCACAACCAGCTTTGACCCGGAGCTTCCTCAGACAAGATGAATCCTTTTAACGTTCACATGGAAGAATCGGTCTTTCACAGGAAAGACTACAACCCGAGCGTTAAACCCGCTGATGGCCAATATTGTTCTGGTGCTGGCTTTAAGATCTGGAGTAACTTGTTCTTTTGATGACCATATTATCTGCCTTACTCTGTGTCTACTATCATGGGATTATGTGGGATTTTAAGTGTCAGTTCTCTCCAAATTTGTTCCGAAACATAGAACAAGGTCAGCTATATAGTTTTTTGTTGTGTTTTTAAATAAAAATAAAACTATATCTTTTTGTATTGTCAAAGCAAAGTGGCTTAACTGAGAATACAATGGTCTGAGTTTTTATTTTGACTTAATATTTCTATAATGGTTAGTGTGATGTTAGAGGTGTAGTAAGCACCTATTTTATGCCCTTAATAATTCTTTGTGATAACGTAAGGGATGAGATAGGAGGAGACTACAAATGTTTTGAATCCAGAACTACTTTTTGTTCATTTATGAATCCCCTGTATTTATTGTCAGTTTACAGTGTAAGGCTTGCACTACAATTGGTCACCTGCTATAGTTGCAATAACTCTGTTTTATGTTGTAGCTTAAACTACATTACATGTACAAGTGGAAATACTGTAATATTTCAGAGTCGGGTTGGTTAGCACGTGGACCAAGTGGATGAATGGTATGAAATTCATCTGACCACTTGCACTTGTTAAAAACTGGAGCATTTATTTAAATTCTCATCGCCTGATGTAAACTTGTTTGGATGGATTGTTCAACCTTGGCACGGCCACAGTAAAAGTTTTTTTTTTTTTCTTTTTCCCAGTATCAGCATCTTATTCATGCATAAGAAGCTATTTGAGACATACTTCTGTCCTTATTTTTAGGTGCCTGGATTTTACTTGAAATTGATTCTTAATGGAGTGTGAAATCAGATCAGAGTCAGATCATAAGTGTTAAAAAAAGAAGAAACATAGCAGAAACCACTCAGAAGTGCCCTTCACACCCAAGGACACATCATAGGCAGTTTTGAGAATAAAAGTATTCTCTGTCTGAAAATACCTTTTACGTTAATAGACAGCAGGATTTTCTCAAATCTAAATCTGACATCCACTTAGCAGAGTGCTCAAGTCAGTGTTGAGCCCCGGTTTTAACACTTTTAAACTTCTGAGTCTGTTGCTTTTACTTAAAGGGAAACCCTGTTTTTACAAATTTTGGGGTCGAAATGACTAAAACTTACCAAAGGTTAGGTTAGAATTGGTCCAGTAAAGAGTAAGATCCTTTCGTCTCCCTTCAACAACTCAACCTCTCGCTCTTGATTTCAGAGTGAGACTTTTCCTTGAGCGAGACTCTGTTTCTGGTTAAACAAAAAGGATCTTACTCTTTAACAAAACGGTCTGTCTCTGTAGGGATCATTTCCATAATGTTGTCAGACACTTCGAATAATAATCTGAGCATGTCAGTGGCAAAAACAAGCACTTTTAGTGGACGTACTTTTCACAGGCGCAATTGCCCACTAGGATTACGTAGCCCTTTTGCAGATGCCGGCGGAGGCGATCTGCTGGGCCAATTCCAAAACTAATGGTAAGTATTAGTGATTTAGACCCCAAAATTTGTAAAAAAAAATAGGGCCCAGGTTTAAAAATACCAAAGTTTCCCTTTAAGTTACAGAAGGTAATGTCTGTCTGACTTGCTTTACTTGCCAAATGGATTGACATACTCTTGACACTGAACACCTTTGTTGGTTTGCACAGTGGAGAGGAGCATTGCTAATCTGCATGCTATAAATCTAAAAATACTTGAAGGGTATTTTATTTCATTAGTATATATGAAACCCTATTGAAATATTTTTTATGATTTGAAATAAAACTCTTAAAGCAATAGTTTGACAAATTGAGAAATGAACTTCACTTTCTTGAAGAGACTTTGATAAGAAGATTGACATAACCATAAACCAGAAAGTCATTGCACCTGGCCAAGAAACAGTCCAGTGCGTAACCCCTTGTAGAACCACAACTTGTCATTTTACATTTTGTTTTTTGTACGGACTAAACAAATGAGATATAACATGGTTTAGGGGTGCTGGTAGATTAACTCTGTTGCCATTGAACAGAACCAGGCTAGCTGTTTCCCCCTATCTCCAGTCTTTATGCTAAGCTAGCTGGCTGCTGGCCAGCAGGGACCGGCCTATAGAGCATTTTACAAGTCTGGGCTGTCAATGGAAAACGGAACAAATTCCCCAGAATAACGTTTTAATGCTGTTTTACCCAAAAAGTCAACCAAGACAGTAACACCACCAATACAGTGTCCTATTCTTGCAGATCACCATGTGTTCACAAGTACGCACGCACACACACACTTGCAGAAACTCTTACATCCTGTCAATTAAAGGTAAAAGCACGTCCTTATGCACTCACATCTATGCTGATCAATCTCTACATTCACTCTCTTTTGTTCTTTCTCTTTCATGTGTACACACACTTCCACTAGAGCATGCTGTTTCAAGTCATTTTGATGAAAGCTCACATGAGCCACCGCTCCTTCTCTTTGTTGAACTGCTCCGCCCAGCGGCGGGTCAACTCCAGGAAGTGATCTGGTCCATGTGGCTGATAGTCCAAATACACACGGGTCACAGTTTTTTTGGGTACCGCCCTCTCTATCTGCGTCCCCTCGTGCCATTCATTAAAAGATGTGATGGTGACAATCTCCGGCCTCACATTCAGCGCCGCCTGTAGGGCTGTCTCATAGTAGCGACCGTTCACCCTGTTGCGCATGTTGTGGTTGTTCCACGGCCGGATGCTTGTGTCGATATAACCAGGTCCAACGCTGGGGATGAAGAGGAGATTGTTGGCATCACAAAAAGCTTTGATGGCCTTCCAGTTCTGGTGAGAAGAGCCAAAGGAGAAACCGTTGCAGGCAAAATAAGTGTACATGCCATCAAAGCCACCGGCGAGGATGTCGTACTTGTGGCGCTCCTCCACAATCAGGGCAATGAAGATGGAGTCATAGGCTGAGCCGCGCACGCTGTGGGAGCCGGTGGGAGTCAGAAATTCAGACCAGGACTCTGGTGGAGTTAGGTAGGAGTCATAGATGTAAAATAGAGGAAGAATCTTCCCTGTGCTTGAAGTGAACTTGTAGAAGGCTCTGTGGTCACTGTACCTTAAAGACAATAATACATTGAAATAATAAAGTAAGTTAGTGCTGAAACAATTAGTTGATTAATGATTAGTTGATTAAGTCAAGAGGCTGCAATGTTCTTCACAGGAAAGAAGCAAACTGATGATTTTTCAAGGCTTGACAATAAAGTAGTGGGGCTAAAAATGTAAACTTTCTCCTGAGTCTGGTGGTAGAGAAAAGACCATGGGGGTCATTAAAATCAATTCAAAAGGGTTTATCCCCTGAGGATCATGAATGTGGTCAACAAGTGTCATTGCAATTTGCCTGTTAGATTATTAGATTTGTTGTGTTTCAAGTTGACCGTGGGGAATGAGGATAACACAAGAAGAAAGCTCATGTTGAAAATGGAAAGGGTTTATCCTCTGGGGAGCACAAATCTGCTCAGTAAGTTTCTTGATAATCTTTCTTATATTTCTTGGGAACGAGATATTTTGGCCTGATGGATTATTTCCCTCAGGAGTTCGTAGAGACCAAAAACAGCTAAATGCAGAGTGAAGTTTTGAGTTTGAAAGTCATTGACAGGTGCTCCTTTTCAGAACAACCTCGATACTAAAGGTTTGAAAAATAACTTTTGCTTGAAAAATTCATAAGTCACGAAACTGGCCTTATGTAATCAGAAATGCTTTCTAAAAAAGTATTTCCGTTTTTTTTAACTACTGCTCTTTCAACTGTGAATGAAATCTTAATGGTTTTCTATTTAATTTGAGTCTGTGATGGAGAAGTGCAGCCAGACGAGTGCCTACCTGTCAATGATATACTTGATGTTTTCATGCACACTCTGGTCGTTTCGTCCTCTGTACGGTTGAATGTGAAATGCAACCTAGGAAAACATGCAGAAAGACATACACCTTGTTGGTTTCCATTCATCATATCACTGCCATTAAAAAAAGATACCACAGTCAGCACTCACAGATGACCTTAGTAAGTATTGAAATAAAATCAACATTCAGTTTCTAAGGGGAGACTCATATAGAGGGCAGATAGATGCGACAATATGACCCTCTGGTTTCTTATTAAAGTTTGAGAACTTGCCAGGAAGAAAATAGCTCAATAAGATGCATATACTATATATTATATTCAAAGGTTGTTACAGCTGTATGGACCACTGATTCCTCCTCCTCCTCAAAAAAAAAAAGAAAAAGAGTTCTACCATTGTCAAAACAAGTTAGCCATGCAACATTTTGACCTTGTGTGGCCCTAAAGCATAGCATGACATCAGGCATCTGGTTTTTCTACCCTACTGCCATGTTACAGACGACCATACTTGTTTACAGGTTTTCTAAAAACCTATAAATAAAAGGAGTATAACACTGACTTTGGCAACCAGTACAGAATACTACATTAAGCCATTCAAGCAGATCCTTTTGGACAGGATGTGACAAATTCTGTCACACTGTAGGAGATGTTTTTCCCCCTAAGTGGTGCCCACCTGGAGACTTCAGTTAATGGCTGTTAGAAACGGGTATTTGCAATTGATGAACAAAAGCAGCAGAGGAACAAGGAACCTGAAGTGACATGTACACAAAAAGTGCTTAAGTTGAATATTTTAAGGCAAGGCCAGAGAATGCAGCGGCTTTGAATAATGTATGATAAAAGTAAAACACTTTTCCTTTCGAGCAGTGGATACCCAAAGGTAAATGTAAGATGTCATCGAGTGATCTACAGAAGGCTGACATAGCATGTTTCCTGTTTTATCCCTGATAAAAACCTAATGAAAGTCTGCATTTATCCCAATATTTCACTTGAACAAGACTAAGTGTCTACAGCCATGCTGGCAGCTCTGTGAGGCTGTGAGGCTTTGAACTAAATGCTATTCACTATTACTAAGTGTACACTACTAATCAACATGCTAACATGCTCACAATGGCAACGCTAACTTGCTGATGTTAAGCAGGTTTAACGTGTTCACCATCTTAGTTCAGCGTGTTAGCATGCTAACATGCTAACATTTGCTACCTATAACTAAACACAAAGTACAGCTGAGGCTCAAGGGAATGTCATTCGTTTTGCAGGTTTTTAGCCATAAATGATTTGGACCCCATAGTAGCGCTAGATGAAATGTTAAGTGATCACCACAGTTATTACAATTCATCCTGAGAGGGACATGAATGTATGTAAATTTTATGGCAATCCATTCAATATTTGTGAAGACACCTAAAACCACAAATGTCTGCTGGAGGCGCTAGAGTGAAAGTCAGGGGACCATGAAAGTCATTAGGATTCATCTCGTGGGTACCATCAAAGTCTATGCAAAATATTATGGCAATCCATCTTATAGTTGTTGAGATATTTCAGTCTGGACCAAAGTGGTCGACCGACAGACTGACATTGCCATCACTATCTAGAATAATAACTTCACAATGAGGAATTTTTCTTCACCACATTTAAAGTTGTTACATGTATTTTGTAATGGTGTGCCTGTTAAAAAATGTTTACCATAGGGAAGCTGTATTGCAAGCATATGGTGCACACTGGACGGGAGTTTGGTGAGTGTGTCACTTTGACATTGACTCTAAGTGTACTAATGGATTAAAGTGATGTTTGGAATAGGCTAAAGCCTAGCAAAATGTTTTAAACTGCAGGAGGAAAGAAAAGCAGGACCACTCGTGCCACTAATGGAGATGCTAAGTGCCTTTATGTGCAACAAAACATATATTTTGATGGTGTAAGATAATATCAATTTGAAGAAAGATAGAGGGAGAAAGATCTTAGCCATCTGAGTAAATCGTAGCCTGAAATCAATGTTTGTGCAGCCATAACTCTGAACTGTAAAGTAACAGCCCAGTATAGTGAGATCAAATATGAACCTATTTTGAAAAACTGTGAAGTATTAGAGAATATAAAGCCACATAATTATCATCCACCAAGGGGGGAAAAGCTGTTATGGTCTCCTGTTCACTGCAGCACAGCGCAGGCCACTAGAAAACTCAGCTCATTTTCCAAACACACTGGCCCATTACTCTGTGGTAATTTAGAAGTAAATGAGACAGAGTCGACGCATTTTAATACCTCATAAACATTGACAGCATAAGCCTGCAACAACCCCAGCATGATTTATGCTGAGCAGAGTAGAATTTAGTGTCATGTCATGCAGAAAGCACTAAGGGAGGGATATTAGCCAACGCAAAGATAAAAGGTCCAGACCTTTAGAACAATTTAAACAAAGCTGACCACATTTTTTATGCGAGAGTGTCAGTTTCACACAAATCCAGCGGACACACACAATAATGGAGGGTCACGTAAGACTGAATGTAGCTACTCTGTGCATCTGGAAACTAGGAAGTGTGGCTGATGCCATTATAGCGCACCCATGGGCCTTATTCCCCTGTGTACATGCAGCTACATGGCCTACTTACTGGATAGAACGTTTACAGCCCCTCAGGGTGCAGATTGTTCAGAGAGGCAAAATGAGTCATGGGACCCATGATGCACATTTCCCCTCTGCTCCCTCCCTCCTGCACCTAGCTTCCAATCCCCCCCTCCACCCTGTCCCCACCAAATCGCCCCCACCCTCCCTTGGGCAGAAGGACTATTTCAGCTCCACTTCAAGCTGAGGTCGAGGGGCAGCACTTCTGTGGAGGCTCCATGTGATCTGCTCTCCAACTCTGCCGTACAAAATACAGGATACACGAGCTGTGTGTGGGTGCTGCTGAAATATTGTTCAACTTATATAATAAAAAAGTACATTGCTTTCCTTGTGCAGCATTACCCAAAGAAGGGCCAATGCATTGTTAGCTGTGTGGTGTGGGATTGGCAGTATGATAGAAGTTGGATTTGTTTTTGGTGAGCTAGCTCTGCTCACGTTTCTATTAATCTCCATTTTAACTTGTAAGTGTGCAGTTATGCCAAATAAGACATTTATCTAAAGCTCCATATACGACTATGGGTGCATTACAACTTCCCCAATCTTGGCAAGGCTGCATTATCAACCAGGCAAAATAGGCAACTGCAGTAATTTGTAGAGAGGCTCTGTATCAAAATCTAGTTAAAATACATTTTCCAGGTTCTAATTCTGTCTCCCTGTGTTAATTGTTCAGTTAACCCTTGATATAATCCATAAAAGATCTTTGAGTATTTTTATAGCATAATCCCTCTCTTTTCTCATCCTGTAAAACATCAACATATTTTTAATGACTTATCTTGAACTGAAGGGTGTAAACATAACTTTATCCAAGCAGATGTTCTAGCTAAACCTGTCAGAATCAGAATCAGAATCGGGTTTATTGCCAAG
>LKNJ01004399.1:4761-37820 GCA_002120245.1 Maccullochella peelii
TCTTTGACCTGCAGGGGGGTTTGTGTGCACATGAAGCCTCAAGAAATGAACCTATTTGTGAACCATTTGGCTGGAAGGCTTCAGGGCTTCAAGAAGCTTCATCTCGCCATCACTAGCAGACAGTGACTGATGCGCTCCTGGTCTCTGAGATGAAGTCATTTGCTTTAATGCTCATATTAATGAAGCATATCGCTGAAGTGTTGAAGTTCAGGTTTAAGAGGGATCCCTGTGAGTCATTGGCCACCGGTGGCAATCAATCAACTGAGATCCCGTTCTCCCATAGACTCTCATCCCACCCACCAATCTGTGAAAAGGTTCTAAAATATATTGTAGAGAAAACTAAATAAAATATGGATTATATATGGTATAAAGAACTGGAATTTTAAATGACAGGTGTGTAGTCTGGGACAAAGCTGTTTTACAGTCGAGTATGGGGAAAACCTGATACTCAAAATGGATTGAAACTGAGTTCCAAGAATTCCTGAGTGAAGATGCCTCAAGATTTGTCAACTTAATCTGAGAAATAGACAAAGTTACTAATTTGCTGTGTCGAAAACACAGTAAATGGACCGTATTATTACTGCAACTGAGAATGGAGGCCCAGTCATGCAATTGTGAAACAGAGAGAACTGCGCCCCTGCCAGTTCCTTTATTAAGGAACAGAAATGCAACAGGTCACACAGGATGCACTTGGACTGAGAACTAGAGAAGAATCGACCCACACACACACACACACACACACACACACTCATCATAACTTTTACCATCACAGGAAAAATGTAATAGACCACAGAAAAACATACTTTTCCAAAAGCTTTGGCCGTCTTTTTCCTGATGACTGACACCCGGGCTAGTTAGCACCCTCATTAAAAAGCACTTAATGAAATAAGGTGTTTAAACAGGGGCTTTACACTGAGGTCTTTGTGGTTAATGAATCGACATAGTGCAGACGGAAAAATGGCATAGCTGGATATGCAGGTAATGTCCCGCTATATCCAATAAACCTAACACCTTTTTAAAGGTGAATATCCTTCTGTAAGGCCCTGTGTCTGCTCGTGGAACATTCGCACTTCCTATTGGCTTTGACTTTTCTTAGAGGGGGGCTCAGAAAGGCCGCCTTATTCCCACAAATTGTATATTGTGTTTATTTGTCTGATTTGGCAAGGACAAAAGCTTTTCTAAAATACTGCAGTTACATATTAGTAGTACTTCTTTACTGTTGTTTTATGACCATACCCACAGATAAACACTGGAAGGGAGAATTTGATTTTTTCAGATAAGATGATAATTTCTTTCTCAGATTCCCTAAAGAGGAACTGTTGGTGGATCCAGTAGCCTGTCTAGCCTTACTGACCTCAGCGATAGATGGATGCGCTTTCTCATCGTCACTAAGTGATTCTGTTTAACAAGCTGACAGAGCTCAAACATTCCTTATAAAAGGATATAAAGCAGAAAGAAAAAAAAACAAAAATGAAAGATAAAGGAAAAAGTGAGATAAAAGAGGGACCAAAAACCAAACAAAACAAAAAAAAGCAGCCGGAGATTTGAGGTGATGCTGCGGTCCAGCATTTTGGTAAAATCATTTCCTCCTCTAACAATATCAAGGTCAGACAACGGTTAGCAAAACTATGGTTTAGATTAGATCGAAATACCACAATTTTCCCTTCATAACTCATATCACATTGGAAAAATCCAACAACTGTCAATCAGCACATGCATACTTATCAGTGGTTGTTGTTTTTGAAACACGAATGTTGTTTTTAGTCTAACAAAATCTTTTGCAATGAGTATTGCACAATGCGTTGTTAGACGTGTGTTGTGGTGGTGTGTATGAGGGTGTAAATGTGAGGTTTTTGTACATGCATGCCTGCGGGTATTTATGTGTTATGAGAAAGAGAGAGACGGAGAGAGAGTGGGGCTAACCTGTCTATGCAGATGAGAGTTGGCACCCTACTTTAAAACACGACATAATTCAACAGTTCATTGCCTTTGCCTGCTTTGCTCCAATGCAATCAATCTCTCAGGCCTCCAGTGCCATAAAACGCTATATTTCAGTCTTCAACATGATGAAAATCTGACAAATTATAGCTCAGCATGTGGAGCAATAAAAAAAAAAGTGTATTTATTGCAATGTTAATTAGGTAGAGTTCTATAAAGCCTCCAAATCAAACAATTAAGCCCACTTAATCATATTAGAATACAAAATATTTCAAGCGTTAATTTAATTTTATAGCAAGGAGCTTATGCAATGGAAACTTCAATAAAAAAATCTTTTCCTAAACCATGTTTTGGAGAAGTCTACTATCGGTGTGTGCATGTGTGCGTATGCACATGCTGAATGCTTATGGTAGCTAACTGACCTGCTCAGTGTGCTGTGTAACTCCTGTGCTGAGGGGCCACCCTTCTTCAGCCATTTGGTTATGCAGCTCACATCAAAGCTGATGGAAGGCTGGCCTGTGGCCCAGCACCATGACAGACTGGCGGGGAGCCCGGAACTCAAATCCCTGGCTTGAGGCCTACAAGCCTGGGGCTAGAGGTTGACAGGGCCCAGCCATGAGGGCCTGATGAATGGGTTCTGGCACTGGGCTGGTGATGTATGTGAGTTTGTGTTTGTGTGTGTGTGTGTGCAAGCACATGGCTTTCAGGGCCCCCTTAAGCATAATCTGAGTTACAGAGGGAACCCAGGGAAAGTGTCAAGCAGAACGAGAGGACCAGCTTTAGGTCTTCTTACACCCAGAAATTTGCTTCCCCAGGGTCTCTCAGACACATTCAGAAATTTGTGCACATGCCCACCAACATGCACACACACACACACACATACTCACACACACCCACAAACAACTTCATCCTTGAGAGATGGAAAACATCATTCATTACTAACAGAGAATAATAATGCACTTTTGAATCCAGAGAGCTCATATACTTCGACTTTAATTCATATAGTCTGACTTGAGTTCAGAGCTTAGAGAAAGGCCAGTTATCGTATTTGTAGGTAATACATACCTCATATTCACTTGGAATGTCTATCCGTTTTCCACTCCAGCTCATACTGTATGCCAGAATGGAAGCTGATTTCACAGCAAACAAGATGTAACAGCAACTGTAAATGGCATAGAAACCATGTTTGACTTTTGAATTCTAAATGTAAAATGCATGTGACATAGTATATTATCCCCTAAAGCACATTCAGCTTTACTGGTCTAGGCACAAACTTAATGTGGCACTAATCTTATTTTCTTAGTATCCTATTTACTTAATTATTAATGTGAATATTTCCAAAGTTGCAAAGAAACATGTGAAGATGTCAACTCTGGATTCTAACAAAAAGCTACTAAGATAAAAACCCAACAGTGTGTCAGATTGGCGTTGGAGGTAAAAATGCCAGTGGACAATACAATAAAGAAACTCTTTCTGACACTAAAGCTCAAATATACAACATGGACAAAATATATGCTGCCCTGCAGCAACACAGGGGAAATATCTGGTCCCAATATTTCCCTCACCTAGCAGCCCCTCACTTTACGTGCTTCACCCTCACATAATCCTTTGTATCTCTCTTCCCCCTGGCTCTCCCAAACTTTCTTTTGGATGTCAACAAAGAGAAATATGATTTCCTGTTTATACAGAAGACAGCCAGAAAAGAAAGTGAGAACAGTACTCTGTCCACAAACAATACATGGCATCGGTTTCATCCTGTCCTTTGTGGAGACTCATACATGTGCAGTTGCTTTACAAGCAGCTACATCAGGTGCTACAGTGTTAAAGGTTGGAGTTGGATGGGGCCCAGCCGTCACTGTCAATGAAAGCTATGTGTGTGTTTTTAGCGCTCCGATTCCCGGCCAGTCTCCAGGTTAGCCTTTAGCTCATCACTCGTGCTGTAGTTCTTAATGACTGCTGGAGCGCCACAGTGTGCCATCTGCCTAGGAAAACAAGCTAAGACTAACTAAGGCAGTGTGTTAACCTGATGCATAGTGCCGTCTGCCATCAGCCCTGAGGCAAGGCTAATGAGAAACGATTAGATTATAAAGGTATCCTGGTGTGCCACCTCTTTTTATACCGCTTGGATGGGACCACATTAGATGGCTAGGAACCAGAACACACATACTGGAAGCTGTTTGAAACTTAGCTAAACTCTCGTCTTGAGGAGAGAAACCTGAAATATACCAGGTGTTACTGTTTGAATGACCGTACAAAGACTGAGCTTGCTTCTGTACACTGTGCTGGAGTCTCAGACTTAATAAATCTGAATTCAGTCATCCTTCAAGACATCCTGCACAATCAACAGGAGTTTTAGCAAGCTACACTAATGAGGAAGTTGCCTGTAAGGCCCCACATACAGGTCTGCCCAGGAAAACTGTTTCCACTACTACGCCCAGATCATGCTGTTCCGCTCACTTTGCCCCTCTCCCGGCACTCACCCTGAGGGGAGCAGGGGTAGACCAGTAAAACCAGTCACCCATCCCAGCGACAGTCCAGTGCAAGCCTGCAGACATGCTGCAGACCTGTACAAATAACTCACTGTCTACAGAAGAGGTTTTTTTTCTGAAAAGGAGCAGAGGGGAAGTTTCTTTGGGAGTGTAGAGCATTTTTGGGTCTTGTCCATCTCTATAACATGGGGATAGTATTTCATTGCACTTTACCTATTGAAGGAACAGATACAAAAAAATGTTACTGATGTTAGAAAGGGTTAGGTAGCCATGGAAAAGATGACACAAGCTATATATGCAGTATTTGTATGGATTTGTGCATTGCTGCGTGTGTGAGCACAAATGGCTTTTATGCATATTTGTGTGTGAGCATGTGTGTTTAGTCTATGCATGTGTGTTTGTGTGAAAGCGTACATTCATGAATGTGTATGTTGGATCAGGATGTTGAAGCTCTCTGTACAGTGGCCTCTATAAGGTGCAGGTGTTTTCAGTCAAACCGTGGTTCCTAAGTCTTTACCCAAAGGGTTTTAAGAGAGAGACATTCCTTTTAGACCTGTCCCTCTGCACTGTAGCTCTAGGGAGAGTGTGTACTAACTTAACCTACTGCAGTCACCAACTCACAGACTTCTTTTACTGTTGATTTACAGCGTTGTTCTACAGAACTTTATTTCACAGCATTGCAAGTGTAGCCGCAACTATCATAGTGTCATCACATGCGTTCTGCAGCCTCTGCTGTAAAAGTCAGACAGCATAACATGTAAAGCACAATATTTCAACCACATAGTCTGTTGTTTCAAACATATACTGTGCAGAGAAAAAGATGGCGGGGGGGTGTACAGACACAGGAGGAGGACATGGTTGTCTTCTCCACTATGGTAATATATGGCTGTTCCCCCTGAGCACAGAGGGCTTTAAGAGAACACAAATCACCACCCTGCATTGATGCATGCACTCACACACACTCACAAGTAGCTACACTGACATGCCTTCCAGCTTTAGCAGGGTTTAAGATGATCCCATGACCCTGCCTAGCCGTTAGAGGCATATTTAAAAGCAACAACCCACATTTATGACTGAACCAGACTCAAGAAGCAGAGGTGACAATGGCGATTTTATCTAACATCTCTCATCAGTTACATACTTTGAAAATCATACACTCCCTTTTGCCTTTGCACTGCTAGAAAATCATGTGTTTTCGTTTGTACGGTTCAGCTTAAATTGTGGAGAGGATAAGTGGCCATCTAGCACCATCAAATGATAAATGAGCAAGAGACAGTAGTAGGAGCTGTCGGTGGTGTCCCGGAGTAACGTGATCTCTCCACGGGGTTGATCACTATAGCCTCAAACAACCTGATCGTTTAAAACCCGCAAACAGCAGCACAGATTAAAGTGATCAGGGCTGGCTTTAGCAGACTGGCAGTTATGCTATAAAATCAAATGGTATGCATAATGATAGATTCAATCTGACAGGGGAAAATAAAATGAAGCTGCCACGCAGAGTGCCCAGATAGGCTTTAGACTACAGGTAGGCTGTATGTCTTTAAGGGTGTACACAAATCAAATATGTCTGAGGATTCATTTATTTTGATTACCTCCTATATGAGTGATTGATAAATGTCGGCCCATGTATTGCTCTCAAAAAATTCCAACCAGAGTGTATTTAGTCTATCTGGTTTTGTTTTGGGAAACCAAAAAATGAGTGTAAAAAAGTAATGTGCAGAGCAAAAGATTTAAGCCTGAGATTTAAGCTGAAGTATAAACCTGTCTGTGAACAAACCTGTTTTAGTGTTCTGGGAAACTCAGTCATCAAAGGGTCTTAAACCATATATCTGCTGTGATAAGAATTATCTTTGCATGGGTGTAGATCACACTTAGAGTTACTGTACATGCACTCTGCTTGCCTTACTATCTCAGACATCCACTCCTGCGTCTAACAAATCAAGTTATGTAAATGTCATGATACGGTGTGAGTGCAGGAACAACACAGAGCACATTCAGCGCTCACATTTGTTTTATTGATAGAGACCTGAGGTGAAAATTCCATATTTCTTTTATTACATGTCGAATTGCTAAGAATGTGAGCTAAAACATCCCATATGCAGGCGGCTTTCATTTCTTTTTATATAAAGTGCTTTTGATTTATGAGCCCACAACGTCTTTTTCCTGCATGAAATAAATTATGGAGGTGAATTCCAAAAAAAAAAAAAAAAAAGAAAGAAAGAAAGGGAGAGAGACAGAGAGAGAGAAAGAGAGACAGAGAACTACAGAGTACAGGGAGAAAAAGACTAGGCAAGTCCTAAAACCAAAGTTAGACTGATCTGCCAAGTCTGGAGTGCATATCGACCTTCCAGGTTTTTATAAGAAGGTATGAATATGTGGGTGAAAAAAACAAAACAGCTTTACTGTTTATCTTTCTTGTGCTTAGCTGGGGGATTAATGAGGGAAGTGGGTATTCATTAAACATTTACAAAAATAAACTTTGGTGAATTTTATCATAGAACATAGTTCATGTTATGAAAACATTACATTCTAGGTGTTCAGCTGACACTCTTATCCAAAGCAGCTGAGTACAACAGTTTTGATTTTAGCTACACCTACAGTATAGACAACTGTGTGACCATGTTTTAAAGGGTATTTGTACTTGAAATTCCATTTTAACTGATTTTCTAAAAATCATGATAACAGTTTGCAGATAATATAACTTTTTCTCTATTGTATTATATCCATTGCTTCTTCCACCATTACTTGCTCATGTTTCTACAGACAGGTAACATATTGTGTTTCCTATGATACACACACACTCCTCAAACCTTGTTAAATGGAAGAGCAAATTAAAACAAAAGTTGGGGCCTACTTACCAGACAGATCATCACTGGAGAAGCCATTCAACCCCACAATAATATCCCCAGTGGATTTTTTCACTTTGTTGTGCATTGTCTTGACTCTATACAGGCATATAAAATGTCCTATGTAATGTTATATACCCATGACAAAACAGAAAGAGAAAGAAACCAACACATGACGTGTACACTTCTTGAACAATGAAGTGTTCTGATTTTGTTCCAGTAATCTTGTGGACAACCACACTAAAACGGGTGACAGTCTGCTTTTTCTGTGGACTATCAGAGCAGGAGTGAGGTTTAGAGTTAACCTCAGGAATGACCTCAGAATGTTGTATCGTCAATTTCAAGACTGTTGGCAACATCAGTGGGCTGGTAGACTCGAAAACTGTAATGATCTATTTCACAGTAACAATGTATCGTCAACTAACTCATGCTCCCACCCATAATCCACACAGCTTCCACACCTCAATGACTCACTGACCTGACTCAATGGATGACCATCTTTTTCTTTGTTACAAATCATCCTGCTTCCAAAACAGGTGTATTCAATAATTAGAGGTGGGTCTTGTAGTTCTCAACCGTGATCGGTGTGTGTGACAAGAGGCACACTCGCCAGCTGGGTCCAGTTTCTGAACCCACCAGCTATACACGACGACTGCACACCTGGCAGTTTGCATTCACACGTGTGACTGAACACACACCTTGCACAAACACACCTGCCGTTGCTGTCAAACCGGTGAGTGGAGACAGGGCGCCGGCCACGAGGTCCACCAGAACAGCAAAATAAACCTAAGAACTTACAATCCCAGAGTAACAGAAGCAAAAGAGAGATTCAGAGGTGTGCCTAAGCAATTTATGCCTTCTTTCACCTTCAATTCACCTTCACCCAAGGGCGTAATTTACATTTCAACTTTGGGGGAGACATCTGGGAACTACTCAGGACTCCACAATTATAGTCTGATTCATGTTCATAACACATTGCGTATGCTATATAACCCTTTGGCACGCAACACAAATTAGTAGTATATAAACATAATTGCTAAGAGACAGGGTTGCACTTAACTTGACATCCTGACCTGGACAGCGTACAGAGAAAGGAGCATAATGATAATTGAGCCGGATATAAATGTGGTGTGTGGTATAAATCGTCACCAGTTTAAACTGACATCTCCAGTGTTGCAGAAGAATGGAGAAATTAGGTTTTCCACAAATAGAGGAAATGTGTTTTTTTAAAATAGTAATTTATTTGAATATCAGACAGGATTTAAAGCCACAAGCTCTGCTTTTATTTTTGTTTTTGTACCAAACCTGTTTTTTGCAGCTGAGCTATCGGGGCTTTCTGGGCTGTATCACCTCTTACACAGAGAAGAACTAAATACAAAGTTCAGATGAGATCTCCCAGCTGAGGCTCCATCAGCCAGAAAGGTCTCCTGAGGGGTGAGAACCTCCACTGATGGGCTGCTGCATGTAGGAGAATGACAGAATTGGTACCCAACTTCCTCCCTCCAGGCTCACACACATTCAGCATGTCAAAATTCATCACTAGCGTCAACTGAAATGGGACATAATGGGAAACGTTATTTAGACACAGGTGCACCTCACTGACCAGCTGGAGTGCTGTAGGTGCCATTCATCTCTTAATCAGCTGGACTCAATGGACAAGTGGACCATTGAGCCACCCACTGGGCAACTATCTAATTCTGCTTCCTTCCACTTCACCTTTTGGTCTTGTAGCTTTCAATGAGAAACAAGAACAAGTGGTCAGCCTGGCTTGTTAATGTTGAACAATTGTGCACACAGCAAATTATTATTATTTCCCCCCCATATACAGTGCCCCACAGCACTGTTTCGTAAGAACATTAGTGAATTTAGTGCTGTTGAGGGCTGTCTTGATCATTCTGAGTGGTTTAAGAAACCCAAACAACCGAAAATATTTACTCACTATCCCAGAATAATATGTCAGACATTTCTTCTGGACTGGCACAGTTAACATATGGAGTGGAATCCATATCAAATGCAAAGTGTATTTTCTTTTGTGAAGAAAAATCATTTGTTACCCATATACACAATATTCTTGTTACACTATACTCTTGCTTATATACTGCTGTTTAAACTGTAACATTATATATTTTACATGTATTTGGCAATGGGGATATTTCTTCTTCTTCGTCTTTGTGTTACTTTCCCTTAACAATTCTACGTTTCACTGTTGCACATCAAGCTGTAATTACTCTGAAAAACATTATGCACCAGGCTATCATTAGGTGCCTTTGCAGCAATGCAGTTTCTTAGACGTAGCAGAGATCTGATTGTTTAATGAAGGAGGCATTTAGCGCTTGCAAACCACACACATTGTTCACATCAGGGAGATTGTTAAAAAGTATATAAACAGATGCTGGCCAAAATTACCATTCTGACTCAACTTGTTACCTTCAGTCCATAAATACATAGTTCATTAAAATCAGGCCCATTTCTTCTCCATCAACACAATGGCAAGGCATTTGGCTGGTGAGGATGGGTTGGGCTAGTTTGAATGGTTTGCAAAGGAATTACTTTCTCAGATAAACAGCTCCAGGCCTCAGAGCTGATTGGGAGGCACTGCATAGAGCAGGAGCAGTGAGAGTGGTGTGATGAGCCCAGAGGCTGAGAGATTTTATGGAGTTGATATGTCTGACTATACCTTTGTATATATGCTGAAATTGCTCCCCAGGGATCTATGCACCTGCAAATTTAGATTCAGCTTTAAGGATGTGCTTTTGTGTGAGTATACTTATTTTGTGTATATTCTCTTTGGGCAAAAAGGAAATCATCAAAATTATAGAGAGCTTGAACGTGGTTTGAGTGTTTGATTGAACGACTCAGACACAGCTCTGGTCTCTACTGAGACAGAGCCCCAGTACAAGAAAGAAGAGGAGGAAGTGAGGTCCAGTGAGACCAGGGAGGAAATAAAGTCCAGTAAGAGGGAGAGGAAATAAGGTCCAGTGAGAAGAAGAGAGGAAATAAAGTGCAGTAGAAATGGGAGGACTCATCTCTGTTCTTCCAGGTAATCGGGAGAAAAATTCTGCAAAACCACACTAGCAGATGTTGTAATTTGGACCTGGCTGAACCAGGGAGGGGACCAGGTCACGAGAGTGCAGAGTGTGTATGTAAGCGTGTCTAATTACTCTAATCTACTCGTTTCATAAATGGTGACAGCATTTCAGGAGGATTACTGCAATTCTCCACACTCAAGAAAGCATAAATTAACTATCTTTTTGTATGTGTGTCTCTCTCTTGCACACACACACACACACACACACACACACACACACACACACACACACACACACACGGATACACACACTCTGCTCCCTCGCTGTTTTAGCTCTATTACTGTCTGTCCTTTCTGACCTGCTGTCTCTTTCTGTCCATGTTGGCCTCTACTTCTTGTCCTCTCTCTGTTTTGGACAAATCCGATTGTGTGTTAGCTTCCTCTTTTCCTCTCCCAGTAATGACACACTGCAGGCCTTTTAGATTACACAGCTCATTAATAATACACTTCATACACCCACTAATAAGCAATATGAATCACAAACACTCATATATCCACCCACAGACAGACCATACACATACACACTACGCCTCTGAGCTATGACAAGATCATGTCCAGAGTATATTACAGCCCTGATTATTTTTAATTACAACATGGCCTTTAACTGTGGAACTGCAGCAGTTTCAGAGCCCTAATCAACTGGCTCCCTGACTGTGGCTCTCAAAAGACAAACAGACGCTGTCACAGCCCAGCTTGCCTCTACCGCAAAACACACGTCAGCGCCCAACATTACCCCACTGTGATGTCATGTCCTCTAAATGCTCGAGACAGTTAGGGTGAGCGAGAGCAGGAGGACCACATGCATGAAACAAACCCACACACACACACAAGTGCATACTGTACGCATAAGCATAAATTTGTTAGCACAAGTGCTCATGTGCACACTGACACACACATCAGAGATACAGATTAGGGGCGTGATGGTGGTTAGGGTGAGAGAGAACAGGGAGGGCGTACAGGGCTGCGGTTGGTGTCAAGAGCAAGGCTTTGGATATTCCTACGGTCAAGAGGGTAATGATGGGTGAGGGCAGGGTGAGAGAAGGGTGAGAGAGGGGGTGAGTGGGGGACACTAGGGCATATAAATGTCACATTGCTGCAGTGATTTTTCTGTCAGGGCCTGTGGTTGTAACCTTAGCCTTCCTTTCATTGCTCTGCTATGCAAAATAAGGGCGTTGAAGTCCCAGGGCCAAGCATGCACAGAACATGCGGCTCATTGGTCTGTTGCACGCACGTGCACACCTTTGATTAAGCACTGACACACTCGTATCCACATGAAGATAAACAATAATTAATGAATATACAATGTAGATATACTGTATACTGTGTCTGTGTGTGTTCAGTATGTATTGTATGAAAAAAGCAAAACCAGTATACTGTAACAGATGCATGCACAATCACACACACACACACACACACACACACACACATACATATAAAAATACACTAGTGCCAATAAGAGCAACCATTTAGTCCTGTCCACACTGAGTACATAGAGAGTTAGCAGGAGCAGCTCTCCAGCTGGGGTATAAAGATACAAATTAAACGCGACAGATGGACACACACACACACACACACACACACACACACACACACACACACACACACACGCACACAGACTTCTATAAAAGTCTGATGTAACCACACTATGTCCAGAGACGCCATGTACAAAAAAACACTGCATCAATTATCACATCAACATTCAGCCTTCATCAGCACAGCAGAATTTATAGCAGGCATGGGGGAGCCAACAGCCAATATTCCCTAACTCATTGATCGGTCCTCCATCCAAGACAAACATGCTGATGCTGATGAACTGTGATCCGAGGGAACTCTAAAATGCTCACAATACTTATAGTGGTTCTCAATCCCGATCAAGCCCAGAGAACAGGGGACAAATCGAGGCTGAGAGCCAATGGTGTTACTTGCTTTGAGCTATGATATCGTGAGACCACCTACTCGGTTGCAATCATCCCGCCTTTTCCCTCCATTGCCTCCCTGACCTCCAATCTAGCTTTCCTCCTTCCCTCGCTTAGTTATCCTCCCCTCTCTCTTCTTTCTTCACTCCTGACTGTCCATTCTGTTAAACTGGCCTACACTCTAAAAACAGCCTGGGTGCATTTGAGTGGCAGAGGCAAGGCAGGGGGCTCCTGGGTCTCCATTTATCCACTTCCTGTTTGAGGGAGCCAATATGTATGCCCCTCCAGGCCATTGCTCAGCTTGCCATGTGTAACCGAATGAGGCTTTTCGTAGACTCAACGGGCTGGCAGAGCTCAGATCACAGCTACAAAGACTCCGCTGAATATGCTAATATTGAAAAATCTCCCTCAGCTTGTTTGCACAAACACAGAATGGAATGCTAAATATATGCCTGTGATTTGTTCTGGTTTTGTTATTCAATATTTGGCTGAAGAGAGTAAGCTGCCTGTCTGAAAGAAAATTGATGAACTACAGGCTGGTGAATTATGTGCGCTCCTCTTCCCAAATATATACTGTGTGCTAATCCTGATCAGAGCACAAAAACAATGAGGTATAGTTTCTCTGTTTCTCATACTTACTCTCACCCATTTTCTCATTCTTTCTTGTACACACAAACACACATACATTCCTACATTACCAACAGTGGCCTATCACTCTACACTGACCAAGTGTGGACAGCTATTTCTAGTCATTTGGAAAAAAACAAAAATTAAATAGAAATGCACAATGTTATTTTTTTAGAATACTTTGTATTCTCCTGCTTTCTTGGTAGCCCTTCATTTTAATACAGTGTGAAGCTTGAAACTAGTTAGGACATCCACTAAAGTTGATCCTTTATTTTTGTTTTTACAAAGAGATAATAAAAAATCATGTTTAAGGAGACTGGTTCCTTAAGTTTGTAGCCTATTAGATAGCCCCCCTGTAGTCTGAAAGCCCGCCTGGGGCTGCAAGCTATTCACACTATGGAGGAGTGTAAAAAAACGATATGTGTTAGTGAGTCATTAAAATCCCCGCACCAGCTTGCAGAGGCATGAGTATGAACTTGAAAATACATACACCTGCAGGTCCCCTGTTGGCTAAAATTAATATAAATTCACCAGAGGGTCTTAGACATGGTTGTAGCATGATTTAAAGCCTGACCTCCAAAATGTCCCCTGTTGATGAATGTGTAACGACGCCAAGGTCCACTGTTGGATAGGTATGCAAATGCCCACACAGGCGCACACACACACACACACACACACACAGACAGTATTAGTACAGCTGGCTGTCAGGTCCTCATGCTCACCAAGAGGTCCATAAGTACTGAAGGCTTTTCTTCCTGTCACAGCATGGGGTACACAACTAACTCTGTGTATGTGTGTGTGTGTGTTAAGAGTGTATGTTTTCAGCTGGAACCTCTCAACTTTGGCAGCAGCGTGTCTCCTGGCACGCGCAGGAACAAATTTGTCTTTGGGGTTTGGTTCAGTGAGGTAGTCGAGAGGTCTGGTCATTATCACCACTACAGCCAGTGAGAATGTGGCCAGAGCAGCAGGAAAAAAGGTAAAGGAGGGTGGAGAAGGAGGTAAATAAGTACCGAGCTGAAGATGCTTAAGGGATGAAAATAATGACCCCATGTTAAAAAAATAAAATGGATGACAGTGACGCTGCAAAAACACAATGCATACAATAAAGAATATAATCTTTGTTTCTCAAAAATGAGATGTTCACTACTATAAGCCTATCCTCCACGCAATATATAAGAATACATGCACACAGTGAGTTGCAGAGCTGAGATTTTGCTAGTCACCCTGTGGAATGCAGACAGAATTGTGTGTGTGTTTTCCCAGCTTGTCTTAGCTGTGGCGTTTTGTGGTCACCAGCCCTGTGTGTGGTCCTGGTGTGGTTCATCTGCTCAGAATCATTTCCATTCAAACATATCTGTGGTCCTCAATGTTATCCACTCCATCGGAGGTAACACCAAAAGCTTTGCCCTCTGTGTGACCGCTTCACTGTGTGTATGTTGTGTTCATATGTCTGTGTGTTAATGCATGGTTAAGACTGAGGGTGTTTGCACAAATGTTTGAATGTGTGAATATGTGTGCGATTCACTGGCATCTGTTTTCCGGCATAATAGCAAAGGAGATTTCTCATGTAGTCAAGATAATGGCGAGCAAACAGGGTTCGAGTTGTGTGAGTGCTGATGGATGAGTGTGTTTTGAACTGCAGGGCCCCTTCAGGGCATTGTGTCCCGGTGATCAGTGACTCTCTCAGGGGTTCCTTCCCATCACAAACAGCAGCATAGATCGGATCATTGGGAAGGAATGTGGACGCTTTCTCATAAAATACCTCCAGTTTCTCTTACTCCCTCTGTCTTTGAATGTGTCTCTTTTGATGGACGGGGGTTATAGGTTTGAACTGGCTTGTCCACATCAACATTTGAGTGCTGAGCCAAATCTGTAAAGTCACACATTTATGTTTCCATAAAAACAGAGATGTCTTTTTCAATGGATTTTCAACACATAGTTTCATTATATTTTTTTACCTTCTATTCTTTTGTGTGTTAAAAAGTGTCATTCACTGTTTGAAACTGCAACAGAGTCACACAAAGACAACTAGCAGAATCCCCTTCTCACCTGTAACAAGCGTATATGAGCAGTGTGCAGTGGGATACTTGGAAAAGAATGTCTTTTAGCATCTGCATGGGTTGTGTTTCCCCTACCAGTGTGTGGGGAAAACAGCTTACAGAAAACAGAGATCAGCATTTATCACTCACAGGACCCCGAGGTGGCAACGGGGCTGCCATTGTGGCAACTCCCCAGAAAGAGGATTGCTTTCCCAAGTCTGCCTTTTGTCCACACATTGGATGCACTTTCCCATAACTCATCTGGCAAACAGGAAGGAATCACAGACCGGATTGGATGTGTGACCCAAAACAACTCCAGTCCCATTATGCAGTGATAAATGACCCACCAGCAAGTCAGGGAGTCTTTGGACCATAGAAAGAGGAAGGGCAGGATCAACTGGAAATGATTAGAGTCACACAGTTTTGCTCAAGGGACAAGATCAGTGAAACAGTAGAGAACAGATTAGACTACTAGGACTGTGAGAATTACCTTGTCAGTGGAGGAGGAAGTCGGGGTTAGTAGAACTGGCTGGTTGAGAGCTGGGGAAAGAGAGGGAGACCCGCTGTTGACCACAGGGACCTTAGTGTTGACATGGAGACCACAGCAGAGCGGCCTCCTGCCGGCACTGACAGGGTCTCTGGGAACTTCTGTTGTTTTTATCTTATTGTGCTCCTCTGTATGCACACACAAACACATAAGAGTTGGCCTGGCATGGCACAGGAATCCTGCTCTTGCATGTACATATGTGTATGTTTGTCAGAAAATGTCAGAGCATTGTTTGTGTTTATTTCCTAAACAAATACAGATGTATGTTGTGGTTGGCATTTGATTCCAGTGTCATGGTCTTTATTGTCTCTCTCTGTGTGGGGGATAGGCCTCTGGGGCAGAGGCTTACATGAATGACAGAAGAGCGAAACACCAGATGCACACACCCAAATACATGCATGTGCCCACGCACACACTAGCCTGCCACAACTCTGCTCATGTGGGGGCCAAAAAGCAGCCAAACTTTTCCCCACAGCCAACCACTAAGAACAGATACTGTATTAATCAGTCAAATCTGCAATAGATCAAACTATATGGATGAGAACTGATGCTTCATATTAACTCTATTGTTCTATTGAAGGTCTGCTTTGCTAAGAGCCTTTCAACAACATGGCTTTCAACAGCAGCATACATTTTAAACATCATTTTATTTCAAAAGTACACAAACAGGACCAATATTGTTCAATAAGGCAAAGCTCAAATATTAACAACCACTCACATCAGAGGACTCAAAATCTCATAGTCACAGTTTATGGGTACCACTTGCAAATCATAAATAAAACTCATATATATTCATATATATATATACTAGAACTCATTTTTTTCTCTTCATGAAAAAAAAAAGATCATTAGACAAACATTTCATTACAACCCCAGCCACATAGAATCATCTTCATCTTCAGTATTATTTTTTATCCTCAGAATCATTATTGTCCATGAAAAGTCAGAGTGGACCAGGGGAAGGTGCACCTGTCTTTCTCCGCATGGGTGTTACGTGGCTCTAATGCCCAGTTCCAAGCCTAGCTACAGACCCCTTAGCTGCTACCTGAAAGGACTGAACATAGTGATGTGAGTGTCAGTGGGTTTTACTGGACCACTTGTGCAGTTTTAAGCTACTGTGTGCATTGTTAGCATTATTACTATGTTCAAAACTCCCCAAAAACTTCTCCTTGCAGCTCATGTGATATTGCTAAAGCACCTTAATGATCATTACTTAGCAGCTGTAATAGCTATCCATTATCAGTCCTTTCAAATAAGTGCCTTACAGGGAGGTACCTCAGGGCTTGGGGCTTTGTAGGTGGTGAGTTGGAATTGGGCACAATTTTATAAGGGGCAGGAGTGTTTTTTTCTGTGGCATCGCTGCGATTCTTTTGCATGCCGAGCCAAGCCGATCCAAGTCAAGTTCGGATGGAGAGGCGTGGCCAGCTCTGGTCACCTAGGGAACAGTGCCAGGAGGACGCAGAGCAGTGTTGCTGCGAGAGACGGGGCGAGACCCACAGCTCCTCCGCACTCCATTGAGTTCTCCTAGAGAGAGAGAGAAGGGCAAGATATGGACAGGTATTTAGTGGGGGATATATTATGAAAGAAAGTACTATAATAGTAAGTGATCTGTGTGTGTGTGTGTGTGTGTGTGTGTGTGTGTGTGCAGTATGTGTGTTCGTGGAGCGGATACCTCTGGGTGAAAAGGGTGACAGGTATCTGGGCGCCTCCTGTCCTTTTGCATCTTCAATCTCTCGCACTTTAGAGATTCATTATGTGCAGCTGAAGTTAAGGCAACAACAGGCAATGTGGAACCTCTGCAGGGTGTTTTCCTGCTGGAGTGTATTTCTTGTTTATAATGGAAAGGAATGCATGTTTTTGAGTGCACCATGGAAAGAGGTTCTTATGGATACAGTGATACTTTTGCGCACAGCACGGTGTGCAAAGAAAAAAAGAAAGCAGACTGAGCAATGTTTGATGAGTTTTCTTTTGTCGCATAGCAACATAATAGCAGGCTTTATGCTACAGTAAGCACTCCACAACAAAATAAACAGTGGTGGACATGTATACACAGCGTGACTGTCCTGCATAAAATTTCAGAGAAATGCACATTGTAGGAGAACCCAGCTCGAGTATGTGGTGACGAGCTAAGTTCCTCCAGTTTGACTCCACTCTGAGCTGTGTCTGCAATTGATCAGTATCCCATCACAGTGTGGGCTGTTGTGTAACACAGTCCTAACACAGACACACGCACACACACAGCACTGTGAAACAGACCTCTAGTTGAGTGCTGTCTCAAAGCTTCAGATTTTGTTCCTCACAACGCGCTCGTCTCTTTCATCCACCGAAAGGGTAGAGGGCAGACAAACTTCCCACAGCTTCCCCCACAAGTTAAAATGCTCTATGCTAGCATTGGACACTGGAACTCATGAGGTGGAAGAGAATAGACCTCACCATTAAAAACATAATCAGGTAATACTGGGTTTGTTTGTCAGTGGGGGGAAACAGCCTAACTGGAAAGACTGGGACATGCCAGCAACACTTAAGTTACCCTCAAAAACATTTATTCATCTTCTTCTGTTTATGGCAAAATCCATTTCATCATCCATTTGAAATTGTGGCTTTTAATCAAGCTTTCTGTCAAAGTTGTCGAGGTTTTACTGTAGCTGCTGCTGCACTCATCTTCACATCCCTGTCAAATGTAGCTCTCTTGCTTTCAAATCATCCTGGTGCCATTTCCTCTCATGCAGGATACCAAGAGACTAGAATTTGCTCACTGTAGTCCTGTGCTCAATCACCCCCCCACCTCTCAAGTCTTTGGTCAGTAAAGGATATACATGATTTCGACAGGATCCATGGTGATTGGCTCAAACATGCTGCAGTCACACTTGTTGTCCACCACCACCATGAAGAGATTACTGCTGGGGATCTGCTGGATCACAAAGGACCTGCCAATCACAGCACAGACAGCCAGAAACAAAAAACAAAAAAAAGATGAGGAAGGAAGAAGGCAGAGGGAGCATGGGAGGATTGAGAGTTGGATTGGCAAGTAGACAAGGTGCATGGGTATGACATAAATTTCCATCTGTGTGTCAGAGGATTTGTGTTATGAGTGTTCACATTCTCCCCTGGCGGAGGGGAGATGCACTGAAGAGACTCCACTGGATGCATGTCAAGAAGATGACTTGTCTCACTGCCAGCTGTCAATAAACATACAGAGACGTAGACAGACTCACACCAACAGACACACATATAAAGTATACACACATACTTCCCTAACTCACTCCATCCCCTCCTCTTCCTCATTCTCTTCCCTGCCTTCTCTTTTGTCTTTGTTATATCCTATCCAAGGCGAGCACCAATGAAGTGTTGCCGAATATAAAACACTCCAAAGGGAGACAAATGGGAACCACACTTTTGTGCTCATAGCTTCCCATGGCTGTGTTTTACTGGACTGAGAGATCAGGCGTTGCTACAGCCTCCTGGTCAGTGATTTATGACCGTGGATAAGCTTTATGAAGAAGCGAGGTCGTAAAGATGATATCTTCTTTCTGTCACCCTTTCTTTCTTTATCTCTTGCGTCTCTCCCTCCCTCTCCTCTGCCGCAGCTGGGTGATTTATCGAGTTCACTGTGAGGTATTTATCAGACACGTATGAGAACATGCACGTGTGACTGAGTGAACACACACTGATGCAGAAATACTGTATACATGAATACACTTTCTCAACTCCTGTAAAGGAGGAACTAAGACAAAGAGGGAGAGACCCGGTGGATCAAAACAGACCTAGTATCTACAGGAATATCTCCATCCTTACTAATTCAATACCATGACCAATTTAATCTGACCACAAACAGCCTCCAATCCACCGCATTCTAATACAGTTATCCCACCGTGACCAACCAAACCCAACTCAACCAGCCCAGCAAATAGGCCAAGCCAGTTCCAATCAGGGTGAATTAGGATCTGCTGATGTTTAATAATCCGTGCTCACCCCTGCACAGCGCCGGGCCGGCCCAGCTCAGCCCGCTGATAGAAAACAGAGCAAGTGTTCTTGGAGAAAAGACTTAAACACATCCTGACAGCACAGCTGCTGGCCTTGAACATACCCAGTGCTGGGAAAGGGAGCACTACACCACATATGAATACACACACAAGGATGTGTACAATATGCACAGATACACAGAGAGACAGACATTTATGTATACTCTCTCTCACAAACACACAGGCGGTAAAGAGCGTGTCTTCGTCTTGACATGGTCTCCAAGTGTTGTGGCTTCTAGTGATTTTGGCCAGCAGAGAAATGGACAACAAAGACATCCAATATGTTTCTCTGAGAAAAGATAGAGAACGACAGATAGAGAGACAGTGAGAGACATAGAGCGAGAGACAGAGACCCACAGAAAGAAAGATAAGGAAGTAAAAGAGAAAGAAAATCAAGAGTTCGATAGATTAAAGCTGAGACACACAAAGAAGTGATGATAGAACGTGTCTTCTTCTCAAAGTTCTGACAAAACATATCACACAATCTGTAGCTGAAGCTGATTGAAATGAGCACAGCTTATCAACACATTTTGATCATGAAGGAAAATGTTTTATCTTTTCAGTTTCAGCTGTACTGAAGCTAATTTTAGGGGTTAGAGTTAAGATAATATTTCACAATGCATTATGCTTTACACATGCTTTGCTTTTAATGCAGAACAGTAGCAAAGTTTTTATACCTTTCATGGTAAAAAATCATTCTGTGCTTAGTTTTGGCTAAATGTAATTATGTTTGTGTGTCCTATAGAGAATTTTCACATTTTTCCAATGGTTTAATCATTGCATAACTAACCGTAACCATAGCTGCATGCACTGTATGGTTTTTAAAAATATCTGTCATCACAGTTGGGAAATTTAACCAGTAATTACTGTGTGTAATTTAACAATTACTAATTCAATGAGTTGAAATTGCTCCAATAAAATCTCAAAACACAGACTGGCGAGTTTTCAGAGCAATGCTCTCATTTTATTTCCATTGCTCAGTTATTATTTTGTGGAAAATGGGCACCATGATTCCAATATACACCGTATTCGGGGGGACTCTATTGATTTTTAGATTTTTACCTTCCAGCGACTGTTGGTACAAATGCAGCTAAAAGCTTATAACAAAATGTTCTGGTTGAGCAACATGAGCCATGAAAAAAATTTGAAATAGAAAAATGAAATAAAAAAAAATGGAATATGTCATCAAAAACATGAAAAGGGGACTATTTGCTAAGAAAAGTTCAATGTAAGAATTAACATAATTATTAGAACTTAATTTAACATGTAAAAATCAACACTTCAGTAATAAAAATATCAAAAAACATAATTTATATTAAGATATACTGTAAATGTACATCACAGAGTGTCCATAAAGTACTTTTAAAATGTATAAATACTGGTTCCATAAAGATTGCTACACCAATTCTGTTTTTTATTTTTTTGTCAAATACTATTTTCTAAAAAGCACTTCTCTTCTGCAACTGTAGCTGTTTTAAAAAAACAAAACTTGCCTTATAGCACGTTGGGAGTGACAATGTCATAATATGCACAACTATCTCAGCATTACCATGATTATTAGTGTGGGATAAAGAGACCGATGTATTTCAAGAATCTCTAACAGATGAAATCACGTCTGCACATCTGACTGTAGCGCTGAAGCTGTAGCTCATTGCAACTTTGAATTTCTCTCTTTTCGGGACATGGCTCGTCTGGGACGGTCAAGAGAAAGAAAAGGAGCATGTGGAGCGGTAGGATATATGGCCACGAGTATTGTCGCTAATAGTCCCCTTGAAGAACTTCTCCGGTTAGAGACATGACACACTCTTTGTCCTCAATCTCACGTTACAGTCTAGAGAAGCTGGCAATGCATTAATGGAGGATAAATCATCCTATAGGGCCACTTAAGCCATTATATCATTCACTAGATTCCATTGTTTCTTGTGCTCTGTCACTCTGTTTCACCCATCAGGAAGTACTGGACACATACAAATACCGACATCACACACACACATGCACACACACAGTCATAATACAGTAAAGAGAGGTTTAACAGGCAAGAGCTTAGGGTATATTTCCTAGAGCATAAAGCACACACACGTGTCCCAATGAAAATATGAGAGAAAGGCCTCAGTCAGCCTGTAACGTGAAGCAGATGTTTATCACCAATATCCTCTATTACTAATATGAGCTATAAAATTCCATATAACCGAAATAAAAACTCCCATTTTACTTTGTCAAATTCATTGTGCTTTAAAAAAGATTTATTTGAAGGCGACATGTTGCTCAGAGCACACAGCCCTGTCCGCTAATCCCAGTTCTGGTGTCATCATTGGAGATGAGGCCATTCTTCTGTGAAGCACGCTTCTGTCGTGTGTGTGTGTGTGTGTGTATGTGCGGGCGGGTGTGAGAGTGTGAGATGTGTGTGTATGCAGTGTGTGTGTTTGGGGTCTGACTGCATCCCCAACCGCATTTTACTCCTAGCACCCAGGGCAGTGGTTACTCTGCTGACCTTGTGGGGCTGTACCAGCAAGAAAACACACACTCATGCACAAACACACACACAAACACAGGGTTCTGAGCTTCCCTGGCAGTTCCACAGCTGGGAGCAATGAAGGGCCCATTGGAGGGATCCAGAGAACACCCCACAATTGCCTGACAGAAAGCCCAAATTGTTAATGGGGACCACACTCATTTTCCCATTTTTAAAGGAAGCCTTTTTTCCACCTCTCTCCCTCATCTCTAAATGCCTCGTATTTCAAACTGCCGGAGGAGAGAGTGAGTGTCTGTGTGTGTCTGCGTGTGTGCCTCTGATGGATTGCCTGGATAAAAGTGTTTTCAACGGACAACAAATGATTTAAATGTGTTTCTCATTATCAGGGATTACAGAGATAAAAATATTTCACCAAGATGAGAGTTAACAGGATAATTCATTTTTCATTGTTAACTTGTTTTATGGAGCGTAGCGGGCAGCTGATATCCAAGGTGTTTTATTGAACAGTGGACCAATATTTAGACTGTTGTTGTTGTTACTGTGTTGTTAATGTGTGTTCGCACGTGTGTGTGTGTGTGTGTGTGTGTGTGTGTGTGTGTCTCATACTTGATGCAGCCGTCACAGTCAAGGTTGCCTGTGTTCTCTTTGATGGTTCTCTCGGAGATGAAGGCTGGGTACTCTGTGTCACACGGTACCTGCATGGACCGACCCATCCTCTGAGCTGGAGAGAGAGAGAGCGAGAAAGAAATTGAGTGAGAAAGTCGTGGAACATCCATTTCAAAGTCAAATATATATTTATAATAGTTATGCAAATTGATTGTAAGAAAACACACCACATCCTTGCAAATATACAAGTTTGAAAGAAGGCAGCATTTTTGAACCAGAGCTGCCTCCTGTCCTGCTGGAGGTATTTCCAGTGTAAATCTAGGCCAGCCATTTAAGCAACATTGCTTGAACTCTCCTGCCACCCAGAGGTTTGAAACAATGCTGCAGGATGGAAAGGAGGTGGGAGGCAAAATCATCTATTTGTGTCAATATTTTTAAAGCAAGCATATTAAAGCAGGGACTAATATAATCCAAATCTGCATATTAAATATAAACATTTAAACATTTATTTTTCACGTTCAGTTTCATCAGGGTGGTCTTTGCACATGTTTTACAACACACACAAGATTTCTAAAGATGGTGGATTATGTGTGCGCTTTGAATGGAGCGGTTTAATTACTGGGTGTCAGCAGTGCAGCATTATTGTGTGAAAAAATGTGTGTGTGTGTGTGTGTGTGTGTGTGTAGTTGTATATAAACTATATGCATGTGAGAAACGCAGCCTACATGTATAAACGTCTGGGATTAGTTCAGCTTCAGAGACTGTGTAGATTGGGTTACGGGCTGCTAAATTGGGGTGTTTCAGCTGTGTGTCACAGGCCTGTGTCTCTATTGTAAAAAGATATAGAAAGTGCTGCTAAGACCTGAGGCTAGCCAGCTGTGAAATTGTCTCGACTGCTTGGCGAGCAGCGATGCCCAGCCTCACTTCATTCGGGATAAGATGTGTGCAAGGAAAGCATTTTATAGACTTTCATTTTGTGGTTCTGTCTCTCACTCTCTCTCTCTCTCTCCCCTCTTGCGCATTCACATACAAAATATTTTCATATTAGTTTTGGCTAGAATTAATACTACAATATGATGCTGCTTAGTGAATCTTTAATTTCAGACAGGCAAACGGTATTCAACACTCAAAAGTAAAGCATAAGGCATCACAGCATTCATAGCTTGGCGGGTAATCATATGAGAATGTGCGTGCGTTCGTGGAAGAAAGTGAGACAGAAAAAGAAAGGAAAGACATAAAACCAGAGAAGGAGAGATAGAGAGATAGACTGAGTGAGAAAATATAGAGAGAGAGAGAAGCCTTTTTTCTCCTGTTACAAAGCGGATATTGCTTCCCACCACTACCAATATGACACACATCCTTACAGATCATAAAACTATCAAGTATAACCCCCTCTGGATACACAAATAAATACAAATGTGTGTGCAGACAGACACACACACCCTCTCTCACACTGAGGTCACTTGAGGTAATCTTGTGTTCTGCCATTTTTACTTTTAGGTTTTGGATTGTGCCTCTTTATTCCGTTTTTCCAGTGGTCACACTGACTCAGACCGAGAGGAAATGGAGGGGAGATGGCAAAGATGAAGACAGGAGGTCAGTGCTGAGGACATTGGTTGTTTATTCTGTACGCAGTGAACTTTGTTCAATGTGAACTCAAGCATTAAGAAAATAGTTTTCTGTTCTTTCTGTTGTTCCGTTTTTACTAATTTTTTCTTTTTTTCTTGTTTTACAAAGGAGAATATCTGCTGTTTCTGGCGATAGAAACAATTGTTTTGGAGCCTTGAATGAAAAAATTGTGTTTCTGAACATAAAATTAAATACCATAAATAAATACATGAAAATAGACAGACCCATTTGACATGTGATTGAAGCCTGTAATGGGTGCTGCTTGTGAGAATCTTTGTTACAGCAAAAATCAGTTTTCAAAAACTATATTTGTAAAAGAAATACTTTTAACAAATGCATTCTGGTGTAAATCATAACAATTTGCACAAATTACACAAATGTACGGTGAGAATGATAATCCTGATTCTTTTTCTAGATGTATCATAATTATTGACCAGAGATTATTATTTTTTACTCAAACAGATGTTCTAAATAAAATATGATACGAGCCATTTGAGCAGCTCTTACAGTACACATACAGTGCTGTGTGCATGCACCAAGCCTTATTTATTAGGAATGTACATAAACCACGTTACAATTACAGTAAAAGCTGTGTACTTTTATATGAGTGTGTGCATGTGTGAGTTTGCTTTAGACAGAGAACAAGCAGATCACCAAAGAGTGCGTTCTTACCTTTAGCTGTGAGGTCAGAGTACCACCAGCTGCACAAGTTAAACTCAACCAGGAATCTAAATATGGAGAAGACATCGACCATAACAATACACTCCAACACATGCTTATATAATACATACTGTAACACTCTCTAATGCATTCCAAGCATTTTTTACCTACACGATAAAAGTTTCCCAAGATCTACAGGTGGGAAAATTGTTTCTTTTAAAGAAACCATGGCACAGATATGAATCTTTGCTCATTTCCAGTTATCCTAGTTGCAATTCCATCATGTTTATATGCTTCTTAGAAGTCTTTCAATCAAATAAATTGTGAAAAAACTTTTTCAAAAAGTGATCTTAAATATTTACTGAGAAACCTCAGTTATTGGTATGCCAACAAGAACATGCAGGTCGGTGCTGAATCTGACTTTTTGTATGTGAGTAAAGTGGTAAATAATCTCATATCTTTTTTAACATTAGTCTTGTATGACTTGTCCAAAACAGTAAATGCTTGCAAAACAGGTTGTAATTAACTAATCTCATAATTAATAATTTTGTGTATACAGATGATTTGGTTATATTTTCTTCCTTATGTTCTGACCTTATAGTTTTTAAAGAAATGCTCAATATGATGCTGAACTTGAAAAGTTCAAGTAGAAAAGAAATACTATAATAACATGTAATGTAATGAGAAATTATTGTATAGAGGATAGTACATTAGGTAGGGCATTTCCTAATTACAGATTATTTAATAGATGACCATAACATGCCTGTATGTAAATTTTATATGTGCTCAACTGATGTAAAGGTGCAACTATTTAGGGCTTACTATACTGGTCACTTTAGTATGTGTATTTTTTGTGATTTGTATTACATGTGTATTTAATGTGATGCTGTTTACAAAGTTTTGAACCTTTATAACTTTAACATACATTAGCATAAGTATTCCATAATATTATTTATATTTTAACTTGATAAAGAGCAAGTAAAACATCAATGGAAAAATGAAACACATAACTCAAAACATCACTCATATTTGAAAGACAAAAAATGGCAGGCTGTAAAATTAGCACTGACAACTCAATCCTCCCATGATGCACTGTGGCGACAGCAGACCACCCAGGAAGACTCCGCAACCACAGCATGGCATCACAGGAGTACCCGTGCTACAGGAAACATCAGGTAGCCATTACTGCTCATGATCACTGATGATCACGTCGACGTACATGTGGAGGCACTCGTAAACAAACATACAGTTGGTATATAGTCACAAACACACAGTTAACTTCATCCGACAACAGAGGCCACCATACGAGTCCTCAAAAGCACATGTATGCAGCGAGCGTGTGCTATTACAAACAGACAAAAGACACTCTCACATACACAGAAGTCTTACATGACAAGCTCAGTCAGCATCCACTTCATGGCTGAGAAGAAAGCAAAGTAAGGCTAAAGAAAAAAAGAGAGGGAGAAAATATTGATCAGATGCTAAAAACACACAATACACAGTGCCAACTTTGCATCGCACATGCAAACAACGAGGCTGAACAGTGTGAAAAAATGCAGTACTCACATCCAACAGTGTGTGTCCGCTGTCACTACTCTCTGAGAAAACCCAACATAGAGCCTGGTAGTCATACAGAGTGACCCTGAGTAGATAAAGATAGAAAAGAGAGGACAGAGACATCAAAAATAGAGATAAAGTGAGGTAAAGATAAAGTCAAATGCTTTCATACATTTTACTTTTCATAAGTAACGCATCTGTCAGAAAGATATAGCCCGGATAAGGTGATATAAGTCTTGATTCACACATCCTCTCTACTATTACATGCCTGCAGGGCCTTTTGGACTGCTGTGTGGGAGCAGGAAAGAAAGATCCCACCTCTGTTATAAATGCTGCTTTACCTACGGATAATATATTGGATGGATGTGGCAAGAATGGGAAAAGGAAAGCAACTGAAAGCCGAGAGCTTCCCGAGAGGTTCCTCAAAGTGATGTAGGAAGGTGGGTGTGTGTGTGTGTGTAGATGATTTGGGGATATTGGGGGGGGATATCAGAGGATTTAAGGGCTTAGTAGACCCTGAGGGTGTGAGGTCTGGGTCTGTCTGTGAGAGGTTATTGAAGGGGTGTCTAACACACACATACACGCACACACACACACTTATACACACTGGACACTCTTTCTCATAGCGTGGATAAGTTCCTATATACTTGACTATTCTTTGTGTGTGAATGTGTGTGCGAGTTTGTGTGTGGTGTCTGAGTGGGCCCAGTCTATCCGCAGCCCTGGGCGATGTTCAAACCTCAGTCACAGCACCAGTGACACACAGCTCCAACACACCGCCAGGAACCAATTAGTGATAATCCAAGCCACATAATGGTGTTAGCAGCAAACTTAGACCAATGTAATATCTGTGTATGAGTGTGTGTTTGCATGGGTGTGTGATTACTGTATATGTGTGTGGGTGTGTGAGCGTGAGCGTGCCCTTCATTTATTTTGCATGAGAGCACAACACCACTTTCAACCTTTTCATTGATTTCCCTTTCTATTTCTTGTTCGGAAAGATGGATTAAGAAGTACCTCAAAATAATTTCTCCACATTTGTCCTCATCTGCAGCCTTGATGCTGACAGATAAATCCAAGCTGGCAGTTTGTGTCAACTTTAAGTGGTGCACTTGAAAACGTCTTTCATGTTTATTAATCAAGACAAAAACCGTGCTGCAACTTAGCACATTAATTCTCTACAGATGGCACTGGGTTAAGACAGATCGTACTGGATTCATTAGTGTTCTGATCTATAAGCTCTATTACTCATCACGCTAATACTTCACGACACAAGTCGCATTATTTATTCATCATACGTCGTCCTTAATTTTAAACAATCCCTTGTCATCCGACATTAGCCATTCAGTGAAAGCACTTGTAGGCGTCTTTTTTTCTATGAGTGGGGCTGTAAATCATTTGCTGTCAGCTTTTGAGGTTCATCCCTATGATAAACAGGCGTGGTTGCCTACTTGTGCGATGATTTGTCACCCATGATTTTTATGCACTGAGACAGCATGGCTAAAATCTCCTCACCCACGTCCCGACGGCAGAACTGAATGCTGGGTACAGTCCTGATGCCGTGTTGGAAATGTGGTTGTAAGCTTCTGTGCAATCTAAATGTACGTTTAACTGTGCAACTAAGTTCTCTAAAGTTTCGGCAAATGTTAGACCACACCAGTTTGACTCCAAAGTCAAACTACAATATGTGTCTGTCTGTGTCTGCTTCTCTGAATTTCTGTTCTCTAATACTGGGAAAGTTATCCTCCTGGGTTGAATTTCGAAATTAATTGCAGAAAGTCGCCACCCACTGCTCCTGGCGTTTTCCAGGAGACACAGCTCTACAACAAGCAGTATATTCGTGAATGTGTGTCTCTGTGTGTGTGTGTGTGTGTGCCTTGTGTGTGAAGTTTCTCCTAATTCCTTCGTTTCAGGAAAAGATTTGCTATAATCCCCTAACGGAGAACTCTGCTGAGCGAGGGGTCGTAGTTCAGCGCTGAATAGCTCAACACGATTGGCTAAGTTAAGAGCTGTCAGCGCGAGGGGAGACATGCTCTCATTCTGTGGCCTGCCTGATATTATGCACATACATTTACACACGTGCATACACACAGACTCATACATACACTTGTGCTGGCACGTGTAAGTACACACTCATACACCCACACACAAGTGCAGTTTGGAATACTTACCTCTTGAAAGAGCCCATCTGCAGAAGCTTACTCATTACAGCTCCCTCTGCTTCTCCAAAAAATTTCCCTGTCTGAGAAAGAAGAGAAAGACATTTGATTTTATTTCAAGTCATAACAAAATGTAAATGTAAAACTAACATCACCTTAAAACTATGTGTTTATATTGGCAGAAGCTTACAGGTATAAAAGTTGACACGTGCAAAGTCCAGATCAGATTGGATGAGAGAAACCGTCAATTACCAAACCCTAAAGCATGCAGACACCATCCCCCTTAGCACAGTTAATGGTCTGTAGGGTCCTTCCTTCTGCTCCGCCAAATGACCAAGTGGCTATGGCCAGAGAGAAAAATCTGTGATGCAAACACACATACTGCTTGTTTTGGGACAGAACTAAGAATGAAATGTCCCATACATCAAATTACTCAAAGCACGCCATTACAGTTTGTATGTTTCCAACGTACATAGGCGTGGACATGGTGACATTGCACGAACACAGGGGAAGCAGCTTCCGATAGTCTGCAAAAAGAAGAGCAACCATCTCATCTGTGGATTTAGCTGGATAAGGACTCTGTGTGCTATTCTCCACTGCAGGTTCTGCAATCTCTATGGAAGCCCCTCCGCACACCTCTCCCTCCCTATATTTCCTGTCCATATCAACACAGTAAAAGACAAAATCTTAATAAAAAGTACATTTTCCTGAACACAAGGTGACATCTTGAAATTGCTTGTTTTTCCTGACCATCAGTCATTTACAATGATATAGATCTTAACATTCAGGAAGCTTGATAAAAGACTCATCTTATCAAAAATGTTGTCCATTCATTTTCTGTTATCAGTCAATTGTTTCAGTATACCGACTAATGTGACTCAAAACCCAACTCAAAAGATTCGTGACTATTACACAGTCACAGGCCATACCTCCTGCCTGTCCAAATTGCTCCAAGCCAGGTGATGCCACAGGGCCTAAGCTAACAAACCATTAGCATCCAGACGCAGGGCTGGGAGGGTGAACTACACCACCCATCCCCCCACCTCCTGACTTTCTTGACACCTGGGAGGTAGAGAACCCCACCTCAGCTGCATCTCGCCACTGAAACCTCCTGGTAGATCCTCCAGCTCTACTCAAGACACAATTTAATACATTTTGACGGATCACATTAATGTTACTTTGTTAGGCGATGACACTTCCACTACATAACAACAATGAGATGAAACAACTTGACAAGCGGAACCCTAAATGCTCCGTCACCTCCAAATTAAGAGCAGAATAAAGAACAGTAGCCAGCAAGTGAGAGACACGTGAAAAGAACATGCAGACGAAGGGAAGGGCAGTGACAGCCAGCGGACTGGCTTCTAGATGAGCCAAAGCCAGAGTGACAGCATGTCTGTTGACAGCTAATCAGATGGTACATGCTAGAGCAGCACCATATCTCCTTGAGAGCGGTCTAAACAACAATATGCACGAGAAGCAGGAAAAATATTATATAATAGGAAAACCTCAAATTTTTTTAGCTCAGTCTTGGACTCATACACATGTATCTGATGTAATCTTAAACCTGACTTAATATACATTGTATACTCACACTTGGCACAACACAACTGTGTCTATAAATGTGGCCAAATGTTGCTTGTATCAGAACTAATGGGCTAACAGCTCCTCCTGAATTAAAATAACATCCGAGTTTTCTGCCTGCACAAAAAACAAAAATAAATGTGTTCATTCTAACTATGACTACTTTAAAACAGATTATTATACACTCTTTTTATTTGATCTTGCCTTATCTGGCTCTATGTGTGCATGTGTGTCTCTTGTGATGATGTCTTACCAGAGTATAGTCCTCTGCTACCAGAATGAAGCCGTTGTTGTCAATGAGGTAGCAGTTAATGTTCTGTTAAAAAAAAACGTGTGTCAAAAAGTGTCAAAGCAGTTAGAAGAAGAAGTAAGTTAGCAAGTTAGTAAGAAGCAAAAGTGACAGAATCATGATCGAGAAAAGGAAGGCTGACTGACCTCATCGTCACAGCTTATGGAGCATTTCCCGTCTAATGCTGCACACTGTACGATAAAAAAAATAAATAAGAAAGATATCTGCATACTGTATCAGGGTGTCACACCAAATATTTAGGCTGTTTGGTCGAGAACATAGATTCCTTTTGTCAGCTGAAAATCTTTACTGTTTTCAAAATAATTTTCAAATAAATAGATGGAATGAAAGAGAGTGATGACCTTTACGTGCTAAAAGTTCTACCAAAAAAAAATCAAACAACTTTCATGAGTCCTTGAGTCATTAAATATTAAAACATGTAGGGGCATGTCAAGTTATTATTCAAATAGCCTTATGAAAAAGCAAAAAGAGTATTTTTAAGCTATTTTAAGCTGCTTTTATTAGGCAGTGTAGTTGGCGGAGTTATTATAGGTCATTTTAGGTTTACAAGTGTGTATTATACATGTGAATGTGTAAACTTGCAATGATGTTTGTTTATGCATGTGTACCTGTCTGCTGGCTGTCCAGAATTTCTTCTGAAAGAACTCCAGTTTCATCTGGATGCCCACAGCTGAAAGAGAGACATCACAGTCACTGAGACGTAGCAACGTGACATGTGTGTGTTCTGTGAGCTTCATCACAACAGAAGTCATTCTACAGGCAAGAGACAGGTTATTAATATACACACACAGTCAAAGTGCATCTTTCATTAACCCCAACTGAGGGAAAGGACACACATACACTTCCATTGCAGCAAACCACTGCTGGACAAAATGGGCCAAAAGGGCAATTACACCCTGCATCATACATACGTCAGCTTATTTTTCTGGAAGGCAAAGTGTGTGTGTGTGTGTGTGTGTGTGTGTGTGTACGTAATACTGTACTATCTGCACACATGTTCACAGATGCCCCTAACCACACTCAAAATGTAGTTTCACGCGATTCTAAACCAGACCTCTCTCTCTGCGTGCCCACATGAAATCCATCCCATTCCTCAGTCTGCCTCCCTGCTGTTATCCCAACAGGCATTTCCAGAGTTGGTATACAGAGCTGCTCTTACTTCCATAAGTCTCATCCCAGCAGGTCCCTAAATGCACTGATCTGACCAGAATTCCTAGCCTGGAAAAAAAACAGTCGCCGACATTAAATGTGCCAGCTTTTTCAGAGTTGGCTAAGGAAAGATTGACACATTCACCACAGGCTTTAACTTCCCTCCTCTCCTCCTCGTCCTCCTCTCCCTCTACCCCCTGCTACTAAGACTCAGAGGACCCTAGCTTTTTCCTCAGTGGGGGTTTGCCATGCTTTTGGGGTCTGTAAGTCTTTCCAGGAGCAACATTTAGAGTTCCATCCAAATGCAGAGCAGCCGCAGGTAGTAAACTAAATGAAAGAGAATGTGGCATTTGGATGGATTTAACAGTTGGGGCATTAAACTACAGAAAGACAGATACATTGATTGGACGATGTAGACATTTGTTGACTTACAGTATCTAGCTGATGTGGGTCTATTATTAGATACAGGGGAAATTATAGAAATTGCAATGCAATACAGATTATTGATTGCTGTCTTTATGTCTGTCATAATGAAGGTTTTTCACACTAAAGGAAATGAAAATGCAAAAAATCTGAATGTGTGGTGTGTAATACATATATTCAAAATCAGCACTGGAAGCTTAAACAAAGAAAGAAAGAAAAAAACCAACAAAAAAACCTTGCAGAAGAATAATGCAAAAGAATGTGAAAAAGATGCAAGCTCCAAAAACAAGTGTGCAAAACTGGCAAAATTGCCTTCACTGCAACAAAACAAAGTTGATAACAATGAAAGTCATGGAAGTTATTGTGGTTCATGACCAACCCCCCTTTTTTGTAGCTGAAAACATGATGTTTGGACTCTTAAAAGAGCATCTCAGTCCTGGCTACACATCGCCAAGCACACAGTTCATTTCCAAACGGGATGTCCCACATCTGTACAAGTAAATCCCTTTTGCAAAAATGAGTCATGTGCTAAATGATGGATTTATTCATTTCTGGGATTTGGAAGGAGGTATTTGACAATTTCCGCATCGTGTTTTTAGATATCGTGAAGTGTATATGAATAACTTATTTATTAATTGGTGTCTACTGAAGAGGAAAGAATTGATTGGATTGGTATCGATATCTCACTGTTGTTTTATTGGTATCAGAAAAGTGGTATCAAGCCATCTTTAATACTGGAGTCAATGTTGTCTAACTGTAATATTAATATAATGCAGCTTGTCAATTACATAATAAATATATAATTAAACAATAATTATTCTTATATTTCAGAAATGTTGATTTGATCTTGTTGTAAAATTTGGATTATATTATTCTTATTTCAGAACAAGAATTATTAGTATTATACTGAAGGTCATTGGCAGTAGTATATATAGTACAATAGTATATATTAGCAGTAGTTTACAGCCTAATGCAGTGTTTCAGTAAAGGCACATTT
>LKNJ01004400.1:771-33809 GCA_002120245.1 Maccullochella peelii
TCTATTGCTTTCTCCGAGTATTTTCTGCCTCCAGAGCTGCGGAGTCTCGACCTGTGGTTGCAGAGCTGCAGGGTATGGACCGGTAGTTGCGGTGCTACGGCGTCTGGATCGGTGGTTGCGGAGCTACGGCGTCTGGATCTGGGGTTGCGGAGCTACGGCGTCTGGATCTGGGGTTGCGGAGCTACAGAGTCGTGATCTGGGGTTGCGGAGCTGCGATCTGTGGTTGCTGAGCCTGGATCTGTGATGCGGGCCATCTGCTGCCCCGTTCTGCTGCTCGGCAGTTGCTACTGTTGTTGCTGTCTATGGACTTATTATTAGTATTACTACTATCACATTGCTATTACTTTTATTTGTATTAACATTAATACTATTTCCACTACTGCTTTACATCTGTATCTAGAACTGAACAGTGCTGTGCTACTGCATGTTCACTTTCCTCATTCTCTCTCTCTCTCTCTCTCTCTCTCTCTCTCTCTCTTTCTCAACCCAACCGGTCGAGGCAGATGACCGCCCACCCAGAGCCTGGTTCTGCTGGAGGTTTCTTCCTGTTAAAAGGGAGTTTTTCCTTGCCACTGTTGCTTGTGCTTGCTCTTGGTGTGAATTGTTGGGTCTCTGTACACATAAGGAGTCGGTCTAGACCTGCTCTTTATGACAAAGTGCCCTGAGATAACGTTGTTATGATATGGCGCTATATAAATAAAACTGAATTGAAGTGAATTCTTTCACTGGTTCTCACTCTGGTTTTCTCTCTCATGTTCTCTCTCTTGTTTTCACTCATTGGTTCTATATTTTGTTCTCTCACTGGTTCTCTTTCAGCGGTTATCATTGTGGTTCTCTCTCTTTGTGGTTCTTGTTCTCATTCTTCTTCTAACTCACTGGTTTTCTTATTGGTTCCTTAACTTGCTATCTCACCAGTTCTCTTATATCTTGTTATCACTCACTGGTTATGTCATTGGTTCTCCTGTTTGCGTTCTCTAGTTCATTGTCACTGTCTAGTTCTCTTACTGGTTCTCTCATTTGTTCTCTCATTTTCTCTCTCTCTGTTTTATTAATTGGTTCTGTCTCTGGTTCTCTCACTAGTTCTTTCACTTGTTGTCTCTGGTTTTCTCTGGTTCTAATTAACTGCTTCTTTCTTGCAGGTTCTCTCTAAGGCTTTCTGTCTGTCATCTCGCTTTCTCTTCAGCTGGTGAGGACGAATCATGTCCTGAAGATCCAGAGAGAACCAGGTGGTCACCAGCACGCAGAGCTGACTGCAACAAGTTCATGTATCTTCTCTGAGGGTTTTCAAAAGGCATTCTGGGAAATGCAGGAAATCGCTAACTGCAGTCGAAGTAGCCGAGACAGGATGAAGGAAGGTGTATTAACCAGAAAATCCTCCCAACCCAAAACACATTTGAATTAGATCAGAGAGAAGTTTCCCTGTAAAGTTTAAGTGAAGTGAGATGCCTTGCTGAAGGGCACCTTGGCAGCAGCTGTAGACTCTGCCTTACAACACTGAGTCTGTCTGTATTGTGTTCAGGTTATTCCTGTGTTAGTGTGTCTGCAGCTTTCAGTTCCCACGCAGTCATCCATCATGTGATTCCTGACGGTGGGAACGCCGGCACAGAGAGAGGGCTTGTGTCTGCAGCCACTGTGCATTCTGGGAAGGATATGCATCCTTAGGGAGGACAGAAGGTTGATTCTCCCCTTTTATTAACTTAACATTTTTATCCCTCCACTCGTCTTCAGCATACTGGAGGAGTCAGGAAGGTGTGCATTTGAGTGTCTGTGTTGCCTGTAGGAACCTCAAAGACAGTTTCAGTTCTGATTCAGAAGGAAAAATGAACACAACAAACAGCTGACTGTCAAAGGAAGAATTTATCTCCAGCATGTCTGTGTTTGTGGTATGAAAACGACCATTTCTTTCAGTTCATCGTCTTCTCCTTTGTATTGACAGCAGACAGTTGGTGTTATCTAAGGTCACAGATCCTCTCTTGTCACTCAGGTTCACACCTGAAACTCCTTCAGGACATTATTGTTCATTCCATTTACACCTGTCAGAGATAGTTAGGGATGAGAATCCAGAATCACTTTCACCCTGGAAATGTGTCAAAATTGCAGAATTCCTGAGAATTGTTCAGCTTCACACTGTCAATTTAACTTAAAAGAACACACTTGTTCTCTTTCTTCCCCACAGTCAGATGAGAAGATGGATATTAGTTTCATCTCTGTGTGTCCAGTACAGAGATATGTTTAGCCTAGCTTAGCACAGGCAGGGGGAAACTGCTAGCCTAGCTCCTACCTTATTACACTTTACTTACTTTACACTAAGTATAACAATGTAGCTTGTTAGCTAACAATTTAGCAAGTATTCCATTCTGTAGTCAGCAGAGCTCAAACCTGACAACCCCACTGTGAGTTCAGAACTTCAGAGATGCTGAGTTCAGTCACTGCTCCCAGCGGTTGTTGGTCTACAAATAGCTTCATTGCTAACTGCTGCTAAAACCACAATGTCTCAATTCTACATTTATATTTCTGCACCTTTTCAATAAAGAAGATACAATATAATTTTTTTCTCTCTTTTGATGGAGCTAGGCTAGCAGTTTTCCCCTGCTTTCAGTATTTGTGCTAGCTAGGCTAAACACAGCATGAACCTATCTGTACTGGATGCACAGAGATGAAACTGATTTCCATTTTCTATCTTTTGGTCTTATTTTCAATTAGAAAATTACAAAAAACTTATTTTTGTTTGGAGAAGGCAGATAGCTGCCTAAAATGTTCTTTATTGACAGAATGTACAATATGTTTGTACCAGATGCCAGTAAAGATGTTTAATAGGTCGGTGCGTTTTACCAAATTAGTTGACAAGGACAAAATAATATCTTGATTGAAGAGAGGTTGGCAAAGAGAAGTCTGTCTTATCTCAAGCTATTGTCAGGCAAAGTTTATATTGTTCTTTCTTGGTGGGAATCAGGAGGAATTCATATTTTACAGCAACACTGACAGTCCTTTTACTGGTTTTCAGCAATTTTAGCAGGGGCTGGTCACAGCCTGGCGCCAGGTCAGTACAATGATGGAGGTCCAGTGTTTTCACTTTAACATTTAAAAGGCTAGATCATCACAGTTAGACCTGCCCAGGTTCCAACATGCCCTAATACCCTAACAACAAAATTAGTGTCTGCCTTCCAAAATGACAAATATGTTTCAAAAGATTTTTTTATTTTTTTATTTTTTTTGGTTTGCTTTGTACATTTGGTTTGAATTGTGTTCATCCGCATTGGACTGACAGATCCTGAACTGGTTTCAGCTCTTGGCAGCTGTGAGTCCAGCCGACCAATCTGGTCTTCTTCCAGCTGTTAAATTCAGTTCAGCACTTTAATTTAACCACAGCACCTCTGGGGTTCGTGGGCTTGTCTTTCCAGTGAGATTGCATAATGATAATCTTAGTTGCTGTCAAAACAAAGCACAGAACAAAGCAAAGAAAGAACCTGTGGTATTCTGAGAGCATAATGTACATCAGGTATTTATTGTTCATTGTGTGCTGTTCAGGTCAAAGGGATTGCCAGTGCAACAAATGAACAAGCGGCTGAACATAATGATAAAACTAAGTGTTCCCTGAATGAATCAAAGCAGTGTGAGAATCTGAGAGTACCTTGTTAACATACAACAGGGGCATGATCCCTCACCAGCTTCCCACCCACTATCACCAATGCAGGATGAATGCAGTGTAAGAAATAAAGTGCTGAAATAAAGGAAATGTAATGTCTCGTGCTAAAATTAAGCTAGCAAGCTAGACTAACTAGCTTCTACTTTTGGAGTGGAAATTGAACTTAACAACTCAATATCACAACCTGACTCTTGGGCCATGCCAAATATGAAAGACACCATTTTAAAGATGAAACAAAATAGTTTATTTAACAAAAGTAACTGAAGTGTACGCACAGCACAGTCCGACCTTGTCGCTGGATTACAGCAGGGGTTGTCACACTCGATGAGATGTTGAATGTTATAAAGGGGCAGGCATCTTAAATTGCTACAGGTACATAACCAATGCTATGTGGGTTTGCTGAAAAAATGAGAAAAAAAACTCCTTGTAGCCTACACAGTATGATGATCAGTCAGTGTCAGCTTAGACCCTGTTTTCACAACAGTCTTTTTCCTTTTTTGTAAAAGGGAAAAAATACATACAATAATTGAAGTTTCATTGTAGTTTAGATTTCCTTTCACAAAAAGTGAGGAGAATTAAAATTTCAGTTTGACATTAATCTGAAATGTCTGTTATTGTCTGTTAAATTAAATAACTGCCCACAACAGTACAGTAGGTCACAAATTTGAATGGATTTTTACTAATGACAGTTTAGGCAATAAATAAATGTAAGCCTTTGTTTTTCCTCTTCTATTTCCTGTCTGTCTGTCCTGGAAGAGAGATCCCTCCTCTGTTGTTCCTGAGGTTTTTCGGGGGATTTTCACTTTTCCGAATTGAGGGTCTAAGGATAGAGGGACTCGTATGCTGTTGTGTGATTTTTGATATTGGGCTATATAAATAAAATTGACTTTCCTTGACTCTTTAAAATAAGTGTGTGAAAACTGGGGGTTTGTATACAACATACATGGCTGCCTAACAGTACTAATGTGCTTCAGTAGTTAACTTGGTGAGTAAAATGTTATCATAACTGCTAAAAATGATGGCAAACATTCTGAAATAAGACCAAGTTCTCATATTAAATTGACATAGACAAACTTGAAGTATATGTGTTAAAGAGAAAGGGTGTAAAAAGATTTTTTTTTTAAATTAACACCACATTGTTGCTCAAACAGGTCAGCAGTTGAGTAGCTAAAAAGAAAGAAATGAAGAAGAAGAAGAGTTTCTCTGACTTGTGGCCCCCTGCTGCGTGCTGACACAGATAGTTTGGCCTAAATATGTGCAGCCATAGCTCTCAGCCTGTGTGAGTGTTTTCTTTTGCCCAGATGAGAGACGCTGCAGAAGGCCTCAAAATGAACAAGAACTGTTCACGGCGTTTTCCACGGCACATGCTGAGAACATTCCTGATGCGACTGCTTCAAACCGCGAAAGTCAACATCAGCTGATGTGAAACTGGCGGCCAGGAGGGAACAGTTTTATATACACACTCTCTTAGTGTGCTGTTAATGTCAGTTTACACAAGAAATCTTTGCAGGTTATTCATATCAAGATTTATATTTGCTTTGGCAAAATGTATCACTTTTTTATGTCACGTCAAAATAAAGAAAATTCTCTAGAGAAACAATCTCCAGTAATAGATGACAAATTAAAACTACACCAGTATTCCTTTAATTAAAATGGGTTAAAGCAAGCTTCACTGCTCTAGACCCTGTTCACATGCTGAGCTGTCAAAAACTGAATGTGCCAACTGTCTCATGCAGGCCACTGTAGGAGGATTTATGGGAGCTGATGTGCAAGATTGTGGCAATATGAAGAAAACACAGACCAACACAAAACCACAGCTGCAATTTTCAAAAAGCCCCAAAACAACCAACATGGTTAAAAATTCAACCATGTAGGGAGGACGATCGTCTGTCTTCACTGTCACTGTACCGGTATCAGCTGCACTTTCAACTTTGTTTGGAAAGTTGAATTTCTGAATACAGTTTTTTATTTGTTGATTCTCCCAACAACTAGAAATGTTTAGTATGGGCAGAGTATTCTCTTAAATTAGGCTGAGTATCAAACCTCAATACTTTATTGGAACCGACCAAAATCTGTTTCACAATCTCTATTCTTTGATCACATAGTTCCTGATTTAAATCAGAATTTTCGTGTTGATTTTAGTCTGCATTTTATCTTTTTTCTACTTTATAAATAAAGGTGTTAGACATAGAAAGACTTTTTTTTTCAAAGTAAGGCTTTGAAAAAAGGGTCGTTTCGGTATGTGTACCAACATTCAGGTAACATATCGACGCTAGTGAACAATCAAAATAAGGTTTTTCTTCAATTCTAAAAAGCTGACATTGGGGAGATATTCTGTTTTCACCCGTTAGTGATTAAATGGTACAAATGTATTTGTCAAAGCACACAACTACTTTTTAAAATCACCCGAAGAATCCGATCAAACAGAAAAGCTGCTGTAAATCCAACCTGTAGCAGCTGATTAACTCTTTGGGTTTTGAACTCACGTCACATTAACATCAGTAAATCAAGTGAAGGCTGCTGCTGTTTACAGAGCTGCTTCATTTCACAAAGCAAAGAGCAGCTTCATCTAATTACATTTCTTTCAAACAAACTCAGGACAGTAAGGCATCTGTCAGTAAACAGAGGGCAGAGGAAGAGACGCTTCAGTCTGCAGGACAGAAGCCGTTTTTACTGCTGTTGTCACATCGGGATCAGGACTGGCCATTTTTACCTATCCCAGTGACAGTACAATACCCGAGTTTCAGTGTTGAAACCAAAAAGATACGTGTTTCAATACCTTAATTTTTTTTAATTAACAAAGTAGACATATATTAAAATTAGAAAATTAAATAAAATAAACCCCCTATAGAATCTAAAATTAGCAAAGACTCCTGATTTCCTGATTTAAATCGGTTATATTTGATCAAAGAAGATGCAGGACTAATAAAAATTTGATGCTGACTTTGAATACACTTTCTGATACTCAATTTCTCATTTCTGACAGCACTCATAAAGTAATTAATGGGGGTCTGATTCTCATGAACCATGTTTGTTTCTGCATATGGAGAAAATAAAGTAGATTTTTTGGGTCCTGTTTGTGAACAGGTCTGCTCGAGTGTAATGATGTTGAAAAGAAGCACCGTAGATGAAGCTTTTGTATAATATAACATGTTTCTGGATTGAAAGCTGTACTATGGGACACAGGCATAATTCATACGCAACAAAGCACATCCTTTCTTAATTCAACATACTCAGAGGTATGACCAGTAGCTAAATGGTGTCTAATGTTAGCAAACTTTAGATAGATGTTGCTGTGTCACTGACATTACTGATGTCTTTTTGCTGACTCTTATCTACTTGTGCTGCTGTTGTGCTTGTTATGGTTTAGCCGGTCACAGAGAGACATTTCAATGGATTCCCTTCACAAAAGTAAAATAAAAAGTGATGTTCTTCAGTAACCTGACTGAGCGCGAGTGGAACGGGACCACAGGCATGCACCGTCAGGTTATCTTGTGTCTTTAAAGGGGCCGAAGGTGCCAGTATGCTCCACCAGAACTGCTTGTGGATGAACAGCGTCTGCTCAGCTGTGCAGAGGTTAGAAAGTAGGCAGGGGTATATTCAAATTATGGTATATTTCAACCTGATGTATTTCCCATAAATGTGGCTATTGTTGCTCTACGGGTGGTGCTAACTTTGCACACTCCACCTCTATTGTAGAGATTCTGGGAAATGAGGACTCACGCAAAACAACGTATATCAGGGTGAGCTGCCACATAAAGTAGCTGCCTGTAATAGCCATGTTGGCTAACTGCATATGGATCTACATCTGGGTCTTCTTTGTCTCTTTGTTTGTTTTTTAGTCTTGATTTTTGAAGCTATTATTATGTTTTTTTCTTGTTATCTTATCTACAAATATATACATATATATATATATATATATATATATATATATACATATATATACAAATCCCATGTGCAGATCCAGATTTTATCAAACAAACAGGAGGAAATACTGTAGTGCATTTGTTGGAGACTTCCAGTCTATTTTCAGTGGTGGATGAATCCATATTTGGTACTCTAGTGAGTATTATAAGAAACATGTAAGACAGAAAACAATACATTTAAAGAGAAGTAGGAAACTTCAGACTGTATTTCTAGTAGCTGTGTTTTCTGCTCGCTGTGGTTAAATCAGTCGAGTCATTTTGGTGAAGCAGCAGGGCAGAGCTGCTGGCCGCTGATTAACCTTTGTGGTTGTTTCGAGGGGTTTCAGAGACAGCGTTTGTTTCGAAATACTCAGTCTCACCCCACGCTGTCAACCTCGAGGTCAGAGACAGAGGAGGAAGGGAAGAGTGGGAAGTTTTCACACAGAATGAGGAGCTGACCTCACAGAGCAGAGCTGGTTATTCAATCACAGGATGCACTGCTGTCCTCGTGATGTGGGTTTACTTTTACACTACAACTCCTGTCTCATCCAGAGAAAAAGACAGGGAGGGAGACGGCTGGGTGATATTTAGTTCATTAACTAACAAAACAACAAGTAGAAAAAGGTTCAGGGTGAAAGGTCTCAACACATGCTCAGTATGGAACAAATACTAATATTCACTTTAAGAAACACCCCCACAATACAGTTGTTGTGCACTGACGTGAGGAAATAGGATAATGTATCCGGTCACATCACATCTGACACCAGAGACCATCTTTGAACAGATACAGGGTTTACTGACATTTCAGGTGCGCTCACTTTCAGTTTGACCCCAAATAAAGTGGTTTAGATCATTTTGGATAAACTGCTGGTTTGTTTCTGATCGTCTGACTGCTCGTATTTCTTATTTTCAGTGATGTCACCGTGTTCAAAGACCTCAGATATTAACTTACAGTGTGTACAGTGTTATTATTACTGATGGAAATTATGGACAACACTACCAAAATAAGACCCAAGTTGTAAGGAACTGAAATTATCCTCGATTTAACTGCTAAAGTAAAGTACCTGATGAATGAAAACAACTGTCTGCTTTATCTCAATGTGACGAACATGTCAGATAAAATGTTCCCGTGTGAATGACACTAAACATTTTTGTGATTCACAGTTTGGAACAGCTTGGTTATGAGTGTGTTTGCTGAATGGGGGATGTATAACCAGTACTGTGGGATGGAAGCAGTGCTGAAGCAGGGGAGACCAACTGGTGGTTGATGCCTCAGAGTCTTCAAGAACTCATAGTCCGCCATTACAGGAAAATTCCACCTTGAAGAAATACTCCACTCAAAGTCTGTTGTGTATGAAACAGACACCCACCTGTAAGCAGTCACACACTGGTCATATTCTGATCATCAACACTGGCCCAAAGCTGGCCTGGGTGTCTCAATCCTTCCAAATCCAAACCCCCATTTATGGCTGGCACAAATAAGTGGTGAGCATTCATAACTTTTTTTTCTTTTTATTTAATGAATAGCAACAGTCCAGTTATGGTGAAGACCCACTGGAAGCAAACAAATAATGGGACATCACCTCCATTGTCACCTTTTGCTCGCCACTGCAGGCGTGTCAATGCCTGCACACTAACCAGTAGCTAGCACGTAGCTAGCACTAGGGTTGCCACCTTCAATGTGGAAATATAAGGGACACCTTGCCACAAATCAAGCGGGGGGTCTGGGGGTCCTTCCCCAAGAGATTTTGAGTGTCAGACAGTTCATTTCCTGCATTCTGGTGAATTTTTATGCATCAATTTCAAAGTCCTCTGCTACTCTCAACATGAATGTAAAGGAAGAGTCAATAATCACTTATATTAAGGATTAAAACATCAGATCATAGACATGAGCAAAATGTTTCATCTTTCTGCTGGAGGCAATGACGTTGAGTGACAGACATGACGCCTGTCATTATACTTCTCTGCTGTGTCTCGTGAAACTCTTATTCTCTCTTATTATTTCTCATGTCATTCCAAGCATGTGAAAACATTAGAGTGCATTAGAGAAGGGTGTGCACGAAGATACGGGACAAATCGCGTCCTGTAAGTAAGGGACAGTGCGCTTTTATTTGTCAGTATAGGACGATCCCATGTTATACGGGACCGGTTGCAACCCTGGCTAGCACATTAGTAAAAAATGTGTAACCTACAATGTTCTCGAACAAGGCTCTGCTTTCATCAGCGTGTCATTGGGTTCTTCAGCAAAGTGTGAACAGGATTTCGGATATTTTTGCAGCTAAGTAGAGTGCAGCTCGGGCGTGTTCATAGTCAACGGTAGAGTCAGAGAGCAAACATGGGGTCATTGGTCTGTGGGACCACCCACAATCTTAAGCACAAAAATTGGTAATTTCACAGAAAGCACCAGAAATTTCAATTGGACCTGGTTTAGAATTGACGTCAAGTGGGACCTCAGACCTGGTCCAGATATGGTCCTTTGGTGATTTCGGGGGGTTAGGAGTCCATCTGATCATCACAGCAGCAGAGGGGATTGGGGGCGGGGCTGGTGGTTAGGATGAGGGAGGTGGGGGGTTTGGGGGAGTGTTTTGTCTCTCTTTCAGTGATAGCAGTCCAATAATCTATTCATGGGGCTCCTCGAGGGAAAAGAGCCCAGCTGCTCTAATTTGAGAATAAAGAGGAGGCCACCTTTGTTCTGTCGTTCAGGCTCTATTTCATGAAGAAACATCAACCACCTCCCCCTCCTCCCATCACCCCCCCACCCCTCACTGCCTCCTTTCATTCCTCCACTCCCCACGTTTGGCACATTTAGATATTTTGCTCTTGATTTACATAATCTTTTGTCAAAATCTCAGGTTTTATATTATACAGTGTGCTGCATTTTTGTTGATGATAAATATATTTTGCATGTATATCTGTATGTTTCATATCATCTTCCACACATTTAGTGAGCTCCCCTTCCTGCTGTCTTCACGTCTTCTCTAATAAAAAATGTCCCTTTTTCTTAGTATTTGCTCTTAGACATGGTCGCTCTGTTGGAACACAAATACAATAAGGGTTATGACGTTTGTACCTAATAATGTTTGGGCAATTTTTTATTTTTGGTTTTTAAAAACCTGAATCTTACTCTGCTGCTGCTCAGCCGAATAACTGACGATTGTATGTTATAGGGATATTAAAAACCCAAATGTTTAAGTCCAGAATGAGACGCATAAAAAGTAAAAACACGTCAAACAAAGAATGAATGCGACAAATGACAAAGAAAGTTTGTAAAAGTCCCTATATGGAAGATTGTTATGACATCACAAACCTAGATGATGATGATGATGATGATGATGGTGATTGTGGTAGTGATGAAGGTGGTGGTCGTGATGTGACATCATCAGGTAGTTATTTTGACAGAAACTGAAGGAATCTGTGGATGACTTGTTACGCTACTGAGGGCTTTTATTTTGAAAGTTGTTCACTTTACACACAGCACTGAAATAAGTTCCTTATTTCAAGCGTGACATACTTTTGACCATGAAGTGTAGATTGATGGGTTACAGCAGGAAAACTCAACACAGAGATGTTTTCACAGAATTATTAACTTAACAAAAAATAAACCAATTAACAGAACGAATTACTAACAGAACCAAAACCACTGTTTTTGACAGACAAATGAACACAAGAGAAACACGATTTTTTTGAATGCTCATGGTTTGTTAATTTCTTTTGAATATGTAGTTATGATTTTTTAAAGATTTTTTTCCTACTATATATCAACCCAGAACATAATTTTCTGCATTAAACATCTTTTGATTCCAGTGAAATGTTGTTGTGTTTGACATTTCAGAGCCACCCTACAGGTTGCATCATGACTGCAACATTACTGACAAAATTACAGAAAATGTCAGAAATAAGTGCAGAATTTGAATAATAATGACTGAAACAGTAATCTGCAGCAGGACTTTACTTTCTCCTCATGTTTCTGTAATTATCATTCAAACTCCTCTCAGTTTGGGGGGTTTTCAACTCTATGTGTGAAGGCACTTCTGCACCTCCATGTGAACTGACAGTAAACAAACCGCTGGTCATTAATATTCAACAGTGGGCGTGGTTCGTGGTCTGGTCACGCCCGCATGCTGGTTGAAATGACCCTGCCTGCTCCGGGCCCGTTCAAACTGCTGTCCGCGCTCCAGCTGCTGACACTCGGCGTGCACACTGCGCTTAGTGGGAGGCAATAAAAGAGAAGCAGGACAATAGCAGACAAAAGGTTCCCGTGCAGGAAGGAGGCAGGACGGATCTTTTCTGTCCGGACTTTGCAGAGATCTGTTTGGGAGGAAAAGCTGCAGCTTTGTCTCCGTCCGTGCATGTCCCATCCGGAGGAGTATAAACCCGGAGCGGAGGGTCGCACCGACTATCACTGAGCCCCGAGAGCCGCCAGGCAGCAGCCCGCCGCCGGCATGACCCTCACACTGAGCTCCGTCCTCCTCCCCGCTGCCTTCAGCCTGCAGCTCCTGCTGCTCTCTGCCCGCATCCAGGTACACCAGACTCCCGCTGATATTTAGGTTCTTTAAGTTTCTTTATAACAGCAGCTAGACATGGAACAAATCTTTGTCATGTTCGGGATAAAGTTATGTTGATTTTTCCTCCTGACATGTTCGGCTTTACAAAAGTTTGATAAAGTTGTTGTAAAAGTGAGCTGAAACCTTTAATTTTCAGCTCTAATACTTTTAAATACTTTATTAAGAAATGTCCCCCCTGGGGGATCAATAAAGTACCTATCTATCTATCTATCTATCTATCTATCTATCTATCTTCTCAAACGGTTCCTGTTGGTGTTAATGATGAACTGTACCTGGAAAACTGGAAAAGAGAGAAAACAATTCCGTAAAAGTCCTAAATGCTCCTCGGTCTGCTCTTAAAATGAGCCAACACGAGTAAAATCATAAATCCTCACTGATGAACTTGCTTTGGATTTCCACAATTTCCAAGTCTGGAAACAGTTAAGGCCGAACGCTGTAATTTAGCACAAAACAGAATCATTTCAGTTAATTATTAATGAACCTTAAACATTCTTAAAATGTTTCACACAAAGCTGAATTGTGCTCGAATAAGTGAGATTAAGATAAAAACAAACAGAATTTATAAACCAGATGTTGCTTTTGCTCCTCAGTCTGCTCTGATATCAGTGTTTCAACTGTATATTGAGGCTTTAATTAGTGAATTTAAAGGACTATTAGTTAATATTTAGAGTTGGGTGCATGAACAATTCATTTAATGGGACTCTTGTTCCATGGGGCTATAAGTTAGATTTTGGTCAGCTTTGGATCACATGGACTGTGTTTTGAGCTTATGCATTGCACTGGCAGCAAGCTGTTGGTTGAAAGCAGTGAAAGCACCACTTTTCACTGCTAAACTGTGTTCTCGTTGATTCATATTTGATCTTTAAAGATTTCCAGGACAGAGCGTGTAGCTGTAGTTTGAAGCACGTCAAGAAGAAAAAGCATCCAGGTGAAGACGTTGAACTCTTTTGACCCTCTTCATTTAGAGCTGCAACTTATACGGTGATAGAAAACATAGAAAAGCATAAATATCCTCGCATTTAAGAAGCTGTAGCCAGATGATTGATTAGCAAAATGAAGTCTAACGAGGGATGCTGTTGTGTTGCATTATGGCAAATGTAGGATCTAGCAATTTTTGAGATTGAACTATACTAAGAATTAAAAGTCAGGATATTTCCACCTCTGCTGCTTCAATTTTGACCATTAATTTTGTAAAGTGCCTCCAATCTTTGTGGAAGTCCAACATTGAGCTGGATTATTAAAGATTTTTTTTGATATTTCAAGTTATCTGCGTAGACGTCTTTACCGGTCCAAAATTTTGGACCCAGTCAGGAACCTACCTAAACCTGATGTGCATAAATTAATTTTCAACAAAAGACACCCAATTCAACAGGGATCCGAGGACAGTTAGACCCGGTTCTGAGGGTTATTAGACCTGAAAATCTGGTCAAGAGAGAACACCAAAATAAGATGCACAGACCTGCAGCAATACAACAGACCATACTTGGTCCTGATTAGTCTGAAAAATAATTTGGTCCTGGGTGGGGTCTTGGTTACTAGGAACAAGTGGACCTGTAAAGGTCTAATTTGTAGAATCTTACATTTGTTCGTCTACCTGCTGGTAACTCACCTGTTGGCCCTCTCTGCAGGTTTCTTCAGCTTCAGGACACTTTGAGCTTCAGATTTTGTCGATGCAGAATGTTAACGGGCAGCTGCAGACCGGCGCCTGCTGTGATGGACAACGGGACGCGACGGATCGGCGGTGCGCCGTGGACAAATGCAACACCTACTTCCGGGTGTGTCTGAAGGAGTACCAGCTGAAGGTTTCCTCGGCCGGGCCCTGCAGCTTCGGCACCGCCTCCACGCCTGTGCTCGGTGGGAATACCTTTGCTTTGCACAACACCAAGAGCGACAAAGCCAGGATCGTGTTGCCGTTCAGCTTCGCGTGGCCGGTGAGTTCAAAAGCTTTTTGTCGTGTAAGAGTTTTTGTTGCTTCTGTTGCTTCAGCTCTTGGACTAAAGATCTGGATCACAACTGAATCAACACCAGGCTGTTAAAATAAGTTCTGGTTTTGGTTTGGTGTTCACTGACATTTGAAGTTGTCTGTTCATTCAGTCTCTTGCTGATGACTGATGTAGTGTTCCCCTCATCAGTAAAACGGCAAGGACAGAAGCATTTTAAATGAAGCCGAGGCCATCATTAGACAGCTCGTTTCAAACAAGGTGATTTACAGTTGACAGCTTGGAAATACAAAAGAGTTGTTCTGTGGATTCAGGAGGAGTCAGTGAAACACCTTGTTATCAGGTCTGCAGCATCGACACACGGTGAGTCCAGGAACTAACCTTTTATGTAAATGTTACAACCATTTCAGCCTTTATCTTTGGAGGAATATGTAGTTATGTTCGTCATATTGATTTGAATTTGAAGTTCTGTGGGTCTGAATGATGTCGGCACACGGTGGAGCCACTTGGAGGGTCCAGCAGACAATAATGTCTTTCTTTTTGAGTTTCTGTACCGGATTGGGACTGAACTGTTGGGATTGTGGGGAAAAACGAAACAGATCAAGTGGATTGAACTGAGACTGAAACGAGACATTCACACGCACTCACTCACACACACATACCAATATTGCTGGCTTGGTTGATTCAATACACATCTGGGAAAACAGAATTGAGCTGTGGTCTATTTGTGTGCAGTGTTGGTTTTTGATTGAGTATATTTCATTACTGCTGGCCATTGCATTATTGGTTTGTGTGGTTTGACAGATTTCTTTGCTTTCTATTTAATTATTATTTGTCAGACGCGACTCTGACTGGCTCCCCTCTTCATGTTTAAGTGTCAAGCCTGCTACACGGGTCAAGTATTAATTTTGATGGCTCGACATCGTGAGCTTTTCTAAGAGGGCTTTACAGTCTCTGTCTTTAGAGCCTCGATTTGGGTAAAGCAAGCTTTAACAAAGTCGGGATCTCTCTTCCAGGATGGACAGACGTCACAATGAGTTGCAGTCTGAATTTATAATCTTTTGTGCTCCTGGTTGAAACTGGATGTTGTTCTTGTTGTTGAGACTGAGCAGCAGCTGCATGCTAACTTGCAACTCTCAGCTTCTGAAGTGACGAAGGATTTTCTTCATGTATTGAGTGGCTGTGAGACCCTGATGATAAATCTCATGCTACTGACCAACATGCTATCTAGCTAGCGGTTTGCCCGTGGTAGAGGAGGGAACCTTTCTGTAGTTTCCGTTGTTTCGTCTGTAGTTTTCTCTCAAAGCTTCCTGTTTCCATCACATAAACACTCAGTCAGAGGAGAAGATTCAGGAGCTAACGGGCTAAAGTAGAGTTTGAACTGTAGCTTGTACAATGCCAACTGCTGGACAGGCAGATGTTTGGTGCCGCAGAGGTGGTATCATGATGGCTTTTATGAAATTCTTTGACTCAGTTGTGATAAAAGATAAATAAACCAGTTAGTCAGCAATGGTAGCAGTCATTAGTGAGTGTGCAGGAGAACTGATGAAGAAGTATTTTGTCTTTTCGTCACCTGTGAGGATGGAAACTGTTTTGTTTCTAACTCGAGTTCACTACCTGATGAGTTTGCATGTTGAAGGATGATGAAGATGGAGTCTTTGTTAACTGGTTTGATGGTTTATTAGTTTAATTTGGTCGTGGTGTTAGATTCCTTTTCATTTCTCCTGATTCAAGCTACACGAATAAACCTATATTATTATTATATTTTTATAATTCTACTTTTGATCTCGTATTTATGAGTTTGTAAGATGCTGAGATGAGATGCTGAGTCATAAAGTTGACTTGTAAGTCATAATTATCAGTAACTAAGAGTTTTGACGGACTGCTGGGTTGGACTGATAATTATGAGCTCGTCAGAGACTTTTTATTTCTGTCTCCTGTTTATTTTTCCGGTGGGAGCGAGCAGCAGATTTGGAGCTCTGACAGGCCTCAGGGTTGATCTGCTTTGAGTCCAGATCTCTGTGGTGCTCAGCAGACACTGGCTGAGGTTTCATGTGCTCATCAGTGGCTGCTGTGGTTTCCTGCCTGGAACTACAAATGAGGACAAACTGCTCCGGTCGAGACACCGGCGGGCCGAGCACGCTGAGTGTTTCTTCTTCTTTCTTTCCTGCGGTGTTGTCATATAGTTGACCTCCCAGCGTGGCGGGGGATAAAGGGCCGTTGTTGGAGGCTCTGCTCGGCTGGCTGCAGGACATTCCTGCTGTTGACCCTGGTAACTGGCATGTTAAATTAAGCCGTTGTGGTCGTTGGGCAGGATGAGGTTTCTGTTGTTGTTGTTCTCCCTTTTTTTTGTCTCCTCAGTCTAAACTGGCAGGACCGACCCAAACAGCCTCTCTGTGTGCGTCAGTCGTGTTTATTGGAGCTGTGGCGGCTCAGGATGTGTAAAGTCGTGCCAAACCTGCGGCATTTCAACCGAGACTCCACCGCTGGTTCATCCACCCTCCCCCTCCTCTCTCTCTCTTTTTTTCAGGAGTTTTTATTTGTTTCACAGCGCTTGTATTTTGAAAATCCTTTCTCTCCTGCTGTCCTGTATTTTTTTGCGGATCTTGTCTTTCTTTTTGTGTTTTCCAACCTTTGTTTTAGTGTCTCACCCTCTCCGATGCTTTTTTCAATTTCATCCTTTTTCTTTCTTTCTTTCTTTGGTTTATATTAGTGGGGTACAACGGGAACAATGGGCAGGGCCCTGGCTGGGCTGCAGCCGGGGCTTATGGGACAATGCTGGGGGCAGAGGGTACGGATAGGGGGTGGATTGTGCTACAGTGTATCCACCGTGAGTGAGACGATAGTGGAGGTGGTTGAGCAACACGTAACAGCAACCAGAGAAAAAGTTAGTGATGCAACTCAGTAGCACCACCACTCTTGTGTCGCGGTGTGTCTTTCTTTAACTTGAGTCATGCTGGTTATTAAGGCATCCAGCACCACCACTTGACCCCACTACACACACACACACACACACACACACACACACACACACACACACACACACACACACANCACACACGCGCGTTAAAATATTTATTTCAATCCACCAATTACATTATAATGGATACAGGATTCAAGTATTAACAGAAGTCTTTGACGCTTGAGGGTGAAGGAAACTCACACAGCCAGACTTCCTGTTTCAGCTGAGATGGACATCTCTACATGTGTTGGAGATGCTACAGAACAGATCACAAGAGACATGAAACCTGGGCATCACAGGGGAATGTTTGTACGTACTTATATCTCAAATTTCATTCATTAATGTCATCGAGCTTGCAAAACCTTAAATCTTGTTAAACTCTCCAGACTATCAACTTACGTGGAACATCGGTGTTGAATTAGAACTGGATGACGTTAATATGGTGTCAAAATCTTTTGGGGTTTTGGTTACCATGGTATATCATCTGTTTCTTTTCTTAAAGGCGGCAGTTTCAGTTTATCTGCTTGTTGTTTGAATCTTGGAGCCTTATCAGTATTGGAGCTAGAAATTTAAAGTTTGTCCTGATGGTGGCGCTAGGGGAAATGTTATGGGGTCATTAAAATCTAAAGAGTTCATCCTCTGGGGAATAGGAATGAGATCAAGACATTTCTGACCTTTTCGATTTTGTGCACAAGCTGATTCAGAGGATGTAGTAGAACCTTTGCCCTGGTGGTGGCGCTGGAGGAAAGGTTTCATGCTCTGTGGACGATGAATATTGGCAGTAACCTTCAACCTGATGGTGGACGTAGATGGAAAGTGTTGTGGATTGCTGGGCGACTAGTTAAACTCATTAGTTAAACTTTAGAATACTGATTATTAAAACAAATCAATACAGGTTAGCTTGCCTGCGCTGGGATGGAACCTTTTCAAGTGATGGAAAAGATTTGTTGTGTTTCCCGTCTTGGTTGGCGCCAACCGACAGTCTTCATCTTGCGCTTCATCGCTTTTGAAATAGCCAAACCACTTCCATATAATTGACGTCGTGTTACCTTTTTTGTCAACTATTTCCTCGGCTTTGGAGGATAACGCGAGTTCACTTTCCTCGGTTACGCTAATTTTTTTCTCAGAGGACGTCCACGTTCTTCAGCGGTAGCTCAAACAATGCTTTGCGGTATGAAATGAGCGTGTACTTTGACGTGCAAACCAAATACTGCAGACTGACTGGCTGTTGTCGGGTTTATTTCAGCTGTGCGATAGGCTGTTAGATCTATCCAAAAATGTCCAAAGTTTATCATCGTTTTCGACATAAATGTTATCACGATCCATATCAAGATCGTTTTATCGCCCAGTCTTATGTGGAGTCACTAACCAAATGATTTTTACTCTCCATCACACTGATAAAATGTTATGCACTGAAGCAAGAAGGCCCAGCTCTCATGTTTGTATTTTCAACATCTGTGACGTCATCGTGCCCAGTTAGAGAGCGTTATCAGCTGGGTGATTGATGGGGTGAGGTGGGGTGACCCGTATGGTGACGTGATGGTGGCTCGATGAGTGAGACAAAGCAACAAGAAGCTGTTTTTCTGAGGGTTTTATTTTTACGTTGTCTGGAGGTTACTCAGTTTACTCACTAGTTGTCATAAATACTCAGTAAACCTGCTTGTTTTAGGCCTCTGATTAACAAAAATACAAACTGTTAAATCCTGGTTTAATCCTGGTTACTGCTGAGGTGTGTGTTGGAACAAATGATTTTGTCTTAACCACGCACAAATGATCTGCCAAGAATAACTAACTAAGTTTACCATTAAAACTTGCTTACTTTTCTTCATTTTTCACATGATGTTCTCAAAGCTGCAGTGACAAGTTTTAACTAGGTTTTAGGTAGTTATTTTGGTTAAAACAGTTTGGATTTCCTGTGTGATAAGATTAACAGAGGACAGTGCAGAGAAGTTTTCTGTGCAACTTTTGCTGAACAGCGCCCACTGTGGCCACAAGTGGCAATTACAGGATCATGCTAAAATGTAGTATGATGGTAGCAGTAGAGAAGAGTCAGAGTATATAATATAACTGTATTGAGTCAGTGAACTGACTTGAGTGTTGTCAGTAACACAGCTATATCTATCTAGAGGTTGTCTACATTAGCCACCGTAAGCTAACTGGTCAAACCAGAGCAAGTAAAGCTGCAGCAGCTAAACGTGAGCGTGTTGAACTGAGCAACGTTTTACTGCTTATATATTCAACTTTTCAATTGTAAAAGGAAGATTGTGTTATAGTTAGTATAGGTAGTCGACCAAGCATGGACATTTCTGAGTTTCACTGCTGACAGACGCTGGAAACATCCAGTTGCTCTTTGATTATTTTCCCATCCTTCCTTCCCTCCTCGCTTTCTTTTTCTCTGTCCCTGTACTTCCCGAATGACATCAGACGGGTTCTCACAAAGGTTTTCTCTGGAGATCCATCAAACTGAACACTGGTTAGTTTGATCTTTGTCACAGTTCTGTTATCATTGCGCGCTAACGTGGTCCAGACTCCTCAAAACAATCAACCAGTCACGCTTTCATCCACATTACCGCACAGTGATAATGCAACTCTGATGGATGATCTCTCAAGTCTCTGCAAGTTGATTTCTAATAGAAATTAATTGAAACCAAATTTCTGTCTGGAAAGAAGGAAATCCATCCAAAAGCTGATTGGATTGTTTGCAAAAATGTCTCTAATGTTTTATCAAGACATTTTTGTATGTAAATGTAAAACAAGTACAAAATCTGTGGATAAATAAAGTTCATTTCAACCAGTTTTAATTCAAATAGAGTTCAAAGCATTTTCTAGAAGGAAGGCAGATTAAGATTATTGCTACACGAGAGTCAGATTTACAAAACAGGTTGATTTAATCTAACCACAGTGCAGATTTTTTTCACTTCACAAGAAAGTAAAAAATGTAATGTAAAAAGTATGTTTTAAGCCAATATTCCAACGATTCTTTGTTTGCAGCTTCTCTGAGGATCTGCTGCTTTTCTGTTTTATATCATATTAAACTGGATGTCTTTGGGTTTTGGACTGTTGGTCGGACAAAAAACACAACTTGAAGAGGTCACGTTGGGCTCTGGGAAAGTGTGATGGATGGATTTTATAGATTAAGTGTTTGATCAGAAACAAATAACCTAGAGAGTCTCTCATACTGCAAGTAATTGTTAGTTGCAGCTTCAGTCCTTTTGAGTGAAATCTGAAATGTTCTTGCTTTGCTGTGGATCCCCTCAGGGAGTCCTGGATGTTCCTGGTTCTTTCTTTGAGCGTTCAGCGATGCTTGAACTGCATCTTATCCTCATCATGTTGTCAGTCAGCCGTGACAAGGTGTCAGATGAACCACCAAACAGAACATGAACAGAGGAAGTTTGTGTTTATTTTTCGGAGCTCTCCAGCTCCCTCCTCCCTGCCTGGACCTGCCTCCACATGTCGCCTGGCTCTGCCTGCTCACAAACTATTTTCCCACACTGAGCCTGCAGCCAGAGAAAGCAGTTCCACCTCCTCAATCAAACAATCAAAGGCACGGGGAGTGATGGGAAATCACCAACGGCCTGCAGACTAATGCTGGTAGATGTTTTGGCAAGAAGTGGAACCTGTTGGCAGGTAACCAGCCATCAGTTTCTCATTCCCGCTCTCGTCTTAAAATCTAATTAGCTGCTAAAATGTTTTGAGGTGCCACCCACTGTGTTTGGTGGGCAACAAGTATATTTTTTCAGCCCAGATCTGGTTGCAGCCAGAGACGTGATGCAAGGATGTTGCAAGAGTTGTTCAGAGGGTTTTCAGTCACAGCTTCAGAACGTTAGCTCGGTTCTGCATTAGTGACAGTTATGTGGCGTTGTGGTAAACAGCTCTGTGGTATACTGGAGACATGACGCGCTCTGTGTGGAGCCACTGAAGACCAATCGGGAGGGTTTTTACAGATTTGTAGGCCTGAGGTTGAATTTATTGATTCTGATTCTGCTTTCAGATTCTGGTTCTTATTGAATCCTGCTTCTAATTCTTGTCAGTAAGAAAAGAAAATATCTTGTTTTATTTTCAGCTGCCAGAAACAGTAACTCATCTTAAACGATGAGGTGTTTTGTGAAATGGTCAGATAATGGTCTGTTGAGTTGGATGTACTTGCATCTTTTGATTCTGGAGCGTCACAACTTGGAGAAAGCTCAGCCACACTTTGGCGCCCTGCTTGCATTGATAACCATCAAAGTAGACGGAAGCTCAGCAGCTCCGAACTTTACCACTTTCAGTGATTCTTTCGATGCATTGGAAAGCTATTTCTTAAAGAGAAATTTCAGTACACAGTTATGAGATAACCTGGAAGAAGTCAGATGGGTCAATAAGCACAAGCAGCCAGACGATTAGACCGGTTGGAAACAAACCAACAGGTTAGACAAACTTATTTTTAAAAGAAGAAGAAGACATTAACTGTAAGCATTAATCACAGTTTACAGACCCACTTCCTGCTTCAGCATTGACTGTGACTGACTTCCTTTGACTGTGCTTGTGTGCACACAGTTTTTTTGTGCAACTTTCAGTTTGACCTCCAAATAAAGTGGTTTATAATCTGGATAAAGTGTTGGCTTGTTTCCAACCTGGCTGCTCGTGTTTCTTGACCCGCCAGACTTCTTTTTAGTGATGTTACCAGGTTCCCAGATCTCAGATAATAACAAATGTTGTTGTTATTACTGATAGAAACGATGGACAAAACTGCCAAAATTAGACCCAAGTTGACATAAACTGGAATTATGCTTTAAGAAAGTCTTATTAATACAGAACCAGTTTGTTGAACAGCGTTTATGCCAGATCAGGAAGCCTGCGAGTCACTGAAGTGGACGTAACAAAACATGGAAACTAACATAACTCAAAGCTATCTGTCTCACAGTGAAACCCATGAAACTGCTGTGGGAAACCGTGTTTTGTGTGGCGTGAATCTGTCCGGCTACACGGCTGCACACACTGCAAAGATTTGTTTCTCTCATCGCTCCCTCTTATCTGTCAGTGTTTAAATCCACTGTATATTTCCGTCTTCAGAGGAATTGGAGAACGCAGGAAACATGCAAGACATGAACGAATCCCCTGTGTGATGTTTGTTATGGCTCATTATGGTCCAATAATCCTGTCAACAGCTCTGAGCGCTCGATAACCTGACATCACAGCCCGAGCTAACCACTAATCCGTAAACTACACGGACTGACTGTGGTTTCCTGCAGAGCTGAGTGTTGGTAGGAGAGCGTTTATCTAGCTGCTGTGGATCTACGCCAACATCAGCAGGCTTCGATAAATGTGGACAGGATGATGAAGACCACCTAGGTTGAAGTTCAGGCACATTTAAAGCAATCTGAGTTTTATATCAAAGAGTCTGATATGACATCGACACCGCAACAAACCAGGAAACCATCAAGTCATGTTACCAGGTTTCTGATGTTTCCACTTGGACTCTGTGGCAGTTTTCCCGCAGCGGTTTTGGACGGTGGTTGGGTGTTAGTGCTGAGCTCTCTCACACAGCACTGATATTAGCTGGAGACCTTGACTGACTTGTAGAAACTGTGATTTTGTTCCTGTGCACATCTGCTGTGGTGAAAACACCTTTTCCAGAAAAGAGAAAACAGCCTGGAACAACAGGCATATTGGAAGATTCAGAAATGTTTTGTCATAAAAATTTTCTGTTGAAGTAGAGCCGGACCAGTAGTGGATTTATCAGGATTTTCATGATATTTGGGTTTTAAATAATCAGATAAAAACATGTTGGCTGGTATCTGTTTTTGTTGATCTTGACTTGAGACTTGTCTCGGGACTTGTTGGACTTGACTTGAGATTTACTTGACTGACTGACTTTAAAAACAATGACTTTGTCCAACCTCTGAACATAACTTAAGAAACATAACATTTCTGCACTGCTGTTTCTTGTTACTTATCAACCGACATATACACGAATACTGTATCTGTGAGACGAGCTAATATTGGCCAATAATATCAGGTAGGTAGCTCTTTCTTTATCCCTGTGGGGAGATGTCTCACAGCAGCAGAGATATGTGAGGAACAGAAAAGGAATAATAATAATAATAATAATAATAATAATAATAATAATAATAATAATAAATGAATCAGGCATGCTTTATTTTAGAGCAACATCCAGTAAAAAAAATTTTTTTTTAATTATTTAATTAATTTTCTTGTATTGTAGCTAAAACAGAAGATTAGTTTGAAATGTCTGCAATGTTTTATCACACAGCCATGACGTAACTGTGACAACAGTAAACACATGGTGTTCATTATCCACAGTATCTGCAGTATGTCTGCAACCTGTACCTAAATCTAGCCTTAAGTCAAACCCTAAAACCAAACAACCCATTGAGGAAGAGAGGACCAGACAAAAATGTCCTCACTCTCCAGGTGTAAAACTCATATTAGTCTTCTCAGAGTAGACACAGAGCCCACGAACACTCCTCCTGTTGACGTCGAGCTCTGAGTTTAGATGGTGTGAATGTTGGAGAGAGAGACCTCCAAGCCTCAAACCACAATCTCTCTCTCTCTCTCTCGCTCTCTCTCTCTCTCTCTCTCGCTCTCTCTCTCTCGCTCTCTGGTCTTTCTTGTCATTCGATAGCGGTGAGAGCGACAGTGGCCTTAAGAGAGACAAAGAGTTTCAAAGTGGAGCCGAAATAATGGAACTCACACACACACACACTCACTCTCTGGGCTTGAGGGTGTTTCAGTGACGCCTCTGAATGCTTTTGTTTCTCATTAAAAGCTTAATTTGATCTGTTAACGTTTTTTTAAAACGACTGTTGGGAGATAAAATAACTGGTTTAATATTTTTTGTCACTGCTGAAGTAACATTTTTCTAACAGAGTTGCCCAACGTTGATTCTTAAAATCCAGAGACTGATCTGTATCTGTGCCTATTCTCAGTAAATCTGTTTACATAGTTACATGTTGTACATGGTGCTATTTTATTTTCCCTGGTTGTCTGTTTTCTTTAAATTTACTAAAATGTTTTTATATTTACATTCCTTGTGGATAAATTGTGTTTTATATTTATTCATTATTGGTATTTATCTGATCTGTAACTGAATCTACAACAGTCAATCAAATTTGATCTAATTTAATTGTATTAAATGGAATCAAAATGGAATCGAATTGGAGATCAGTGCTCATTTCATCGTTTCATGACTTTACATTGTTTAAGTAATAATTAGTAAAGTTTAAGTATCCAAAAAAATCCAATTTATAAAAACCTCATATTTTAGAAGCTGTTTGGTATTTTCACTTGATAAAATGTCAAATGATTGATTCGTTATCATAATTTCCATTGATTCATTTTCTGTGTGTCTGTGTGCAGAGGTCGTACACGTTGATCGTGGAAGCCTTGGACTTCAACAACGACTCTTCCTCCGGCAGTGAGTATCATCATCGTCATTCATCCAGCTTTCACTCCTCTCTGCTCTGTTTAGTTTCTGAAACTAACCTGACCTTTGATCTGAGAGCTCTGTGCTGCACAGGCCACCCAAAGCGAATCACTTCACACTTATGTGTGAAAACTAAGCGACTGCAAATGCGCTTCAGTTTATTTGAACGCTCAGAAAGAAACGGTTTGATGTGTTGCATTGGATTTTGATTTATGTGTGACATTTTTGTTTTTTACATTATTCACAAAATATTGAATGCAGTATAAGAGACAACAAATTAAGAGGTGGATTACAAAAAACAGGAATTACGACAATGCAGTGAAGTTGTATTTTTGCCTAATTTCTGAGCATGTAATGAGACGTTTAGAGTATTTTTTTGCTAGCACTTAAATTATTACACAACATTATGCAATTGACTCAGATTAATTATTTTTTCCGTGGCACACCAGTAGCCAACTTTTTGTTGAATACTCCTCTCTCTCCTCATGCAAAATAAAATTTAAAAGGCACAAATACTTGTAAATAGAACACAAACACAAAAAGGCGAAAGGCAAAGAGAATGAAAACAAATACTATTAATTCTATGTATCATGTTTTATTTGGCTGAAAGAATACAAGCGATGTTGGATTTCTAAAAGAAAAGGCAACAAACTAATATGGGATTTATAGAATTGATGCTTGTGAATATTAAATGCTGCCATTAAAATATAAAAGTTGCGAACATATGGAAAACAAATTATTCTTGTGCCAGAAGAATGGCTGAAGTAGTAACAGATATAGAATCATCAGATATTGTTTCTGCATGGAGGGATTTATGTTAACTGAAAAACTTTATTAAATGAAAATGAACAAACTTTCTGCTTCAGTCTGAACATTGTGCAGGAACATTATTCCTCTTTTACCCCTTTTTTTAACCCCTCGCAGACCCCCCCACACACACCAGCCTGTGGAGGTGTTTACATGCCCTGGATGAGTCTCATTCAGAAAACTGGTTGTAAAGAGTTTGTGAAGAGAGAGTGAAGCTGGCAACTTTAGTTTGAGCGTCTGTTTATCACCCAGCGGTCAGCGAGGCGGTCGGAGTGAGAGTGTTGGCTCGGTGCTGTATTTGGCGTCCCACAGGGAACCATTATAGGCCCAGTGTGAAGTCGGCTGACCTCAGCCCAGGTGGGCTTCATTGCAGGCAGCGAGGAAGGGGGTGGGGGAGTCCAGTTCATTCGAGTTTTAGTCCAAACATGGAACCAGAAATGTGCCGCCTGGCTGAAGCTCTGTGTGAGATTCGGAGGGTTTGTTCAGAAACCTTCAGCAGACAAACGGGGCTGAAAGGTTGAAGTGGAAACTGCTCTTAAGCCAAATGAGGACAGAGCAAATATTGACCCTCTCAGTTTAGCATCAACAAGCTAAGTGCCCCCGACATGTGGCTGTAATGAACACCTGCATCATTCTGTTACTGTGGTTCAGCTCAGGTAGCAACCAACCTCCTCTGACTGCTGAAGTTAAATCATTGTGATTACTGTGATTATACACTGGCAGCTGTTTTCAGAGAAGAATCTGTAAAAAGCCAACTGTCCACTACCTGCAGTGGGGCATTTAGCAGCTAAAGAGCCACATATTTCCCTCAAAAACAGCTAATAGAGAGGGAGTACTGGATTTAGATTCTTCAGGTGACACAAACACCACTCCACATGAATGATCATGTTGCTCTGTAACTGCTGGATGAGGAAGAAGGCAGCTGTTTGCTAACATGTTAGTCACAACTCCTCATAAGGTCAGTGTTGTGTTTACAGCTTGGTCTGCTGCCATCAAGTGGCCAAAACATTAATGAATGCAGCTTTAAGTGTCAACAAGTTGAGAAATAGCTGCCTTTGCTTTTACAATGTGCTCAATGAATCTACAGTTAAAACTTCCTTCAGTGGCGTCCCTGTGGCTCGGGGGTCATCTCTCTACTAGTGTCTCTAACAGAAATTTGGATATTCATGCTCCAGTAACAAAGATATGCAGTGAACCCAAACTCCAGGTCTCAGATTGTGCCTTCAGAAACATGTGGAGGACATTATCAACAGCATAGACGAGTTGTTTCTTCAGTCCAGATTTCTGAGTTGCAGTTGCAGCTCTCAGGTAGGTGTTGGCTCGACGGCTCAGGCGGTATTCATCAATAAAGTGCCAGGTTTGAATATTTGCTCAAATATCCTGGACGGAACAGATCCAGCCTTTTGTGAGGTTAACTATTTTTCAAATCTGCTACCTCTGTGCAATTTTTAGCACCTTTTTTTTATTCCTCATCGTGATGTGAAGTGTCACAGTTTGTTTCCATGTTGATGGTGTTACCTGCTCTGAGGTTTCTGGAGTTTCTTTTCAGCTCTTTCAGTCCAGCTGCTCGTCGGTTAAACAGACGGCGTCACCTCAGCCCGACCACACTTTCCACCTCGCCGGTGAAATACCACAGAGCAGCTCAGCATTTTCAAACTCTCCAGAATATTACAGCCCCTGTAGCCTCCCTCGGCACCTACAACTACCACTTTCCTCAGAAACACTCTGTTATCAAAAACACACCACCAGAGTACCGTTTCTCTTTGTCTTTGAGCCTCATTGTCAGCTGCTGGACAGACTGTCAGGTTGAAGACAGTTTGACTGCTCATAAAGCTCATTGCTCTTCAGATACAAAGTCATTTACGCCACCTTCTATATAGCAACAAGTTAGCATTTCAAGCTAACTCAAACACTTGTTGGGCCTGCAGTTCTTTCACAGTAAAAGCCCTCCAGTGATGCATCTTTGCCTCTTTTGCGCTCACTAAATATGTTCGTGTTTTCTCTCTGACTGTTGTGTTTACAGGCGTCGGCGGAGCGGTGATCGAGAAAGCCGTCCACTCGGGGATGATCAACCCCAGCCGGCAATGGCAGAGCCTGAAGCACAACGGCCCTGTGGCTCAGTTCCACTTCCAGGTCCGCCTCAGCTGCGATGAGCACTACTACGGCTTCGGCTGCAACAAGTTCTGCCGCCCGCGAGACGACTTCTTTGGCCACTACGAGTGCGACCACAACGGCAACAAGACTTGTCTGGAGGGCTGGTCCGGTCCAGACTGCAACACTGGTGGGTTCTCTGAGGGTTTTATCGATGGATTGATGTTTTATTAAAGAACTATGCTGGTGATTCTGCTTGTTTCAGCCCAATAAACAACAATTCAACATTCTCCAAATCACATAAACAGTTTTTAATTGTCACTGCATTTATATTGAAAATAAACTTTCAAGGTCACTTGAAAACTATACTTGAGCCTTCAGCAACTTAGAAAATACATTCAACAAAATGGAAAACAGAGAATAATCTGATAATCGCAGAAGAGATTTCTTATTCAGATCAGACTGACTGCTGGGGATCTTGTGGGAACAAAGACGGAAATTATTTTCATGTGTTTTGGAGTTGTCCCTCCGTGGCTCCATTGTGGAATAAAATTCATCATCATGCATCCTGGAAACCGTCTCCAGCCAAAATTAATTTTAGTTTGGATCTGATGTACCTGATTAAACCATGGATGGATGTAGAAGAACAGGATACTGCATTCAAAGATGGCGCCCCATTCTGCAAGCTCAGCAGAGCCAGTTGAGACCTTCAGACCAGAGTTTTTATTCTCTCTATAAAAGTTAATAAAAACAGAATACTACTTCTACTTCAAAAATCTACTTCCTGTTGGTGCGTTCAAATGCTTGTGTGCTTGCGGGAAACTCCATGGCAACAGAGTTGGCAGCTGAAAGAAACCTGAAAGTTCATATTGTTCGCAGCATCACGTTTTACTTTGTTTCTCTCTGTCTGTGTCTCTTTCTCTTGGCAGCGATCTGCAGACAGGGCTGCAGTACAGAACATGGATCCTGTAAAGTTCCTGGAGAGTGCAAGTGAGAACCAACACAAGACACAAGCAACATACTTTTTTTTTTGGCTTTTTGTCTGTATTTGATAGTAACCATAGAGATAAAGACAGTAAACATGGGAGAGGCGTGACATGCAACCCTACAAAATAAATTCAGTAAAATCATCTCTTAATCAAGGTCAAAAATTCTTCAATCATGTTTCAGAGTTTCATAACTTTTATTTGAAACAATTTTCATTGATGAAACCGTTCTTGTGTTTAAATGTTTCTGTGCAGTAATTTGCAGACAGAGAAGTTGAAGTCTAGTTTATTGTCATTATTTGATTATGTTTATTACAGTTCTTCTGCTCAACAAAATCTTATTATATACACATACGTATGTACAAATGCTGAACACGATGTCTGAATATTATGGCTGACAATGTCACAATATAACAAGAATAAAGTCGTAATAAATAATAATAAATAAGAAAGCAACTTTATTCTCATTATATTAGGACTTTTTTTCTCATAACAATATGACTTTAAAATCTCTGATATTTTTCGAAAATGTCGAAATGCTCTCTTTTTGCAGTCAGTGTGCAAGAAATGCATGTTTTATACTAAAAGAAAATGACACAATGAGTCGATAAAGACACAAATAGATTAATTGTGCCCAGTAAATTTTTTTTTCTTAGAAGTAACTCTCTGTGTGTGTGTGTCAGGTGTCTGTATGGCTGGCAGGGGGAGTACTGTGATCAGTGCATCCCTCATCCCGGCTGTGTTCACGGCAGCTGTGTGGAGCCCTGGCAGTGTCTCTGTGACATCAACTATGGAGGACAGCTGTGTGACAAAGGTACACACACACACACACACACACAAACACACACACACACACACACATATATATACGGCACATATACACATACCGTATTTCCTCAAATAGTGAGCGGGGCCTTTTATTTACCTGAACTGCAGAAGGTACCAGGCCTGTATTAGAGGCAGGCCTTTATTTCTAATTCCCTCTGTTTGAGAAGTATAATTGGTCATATTTTAGTACAAAGCCTCATTTTGATTCACTCCTGTTTGCCCTGTTAAAGTTACTGCATTACTCTGTTCTACCTGTATCACTTTCAAATTAAAAGCCCTCTAGCGTTTCAGTGGACAGAAACCCTTACCCTTCATTTCTTAACAAGGCTTCTATTGTGAAACATTTTCAGGAACGTGAAAACTGACTTGCAAGGTTCCCAAACAGGCACTTGAAATGTAGCTGCTGCCATCTTGTGGCACTTGTACGTTACTATAATACAGTTTGTCTGAGACATTAAGACACACACACACACACACCTGCAGTGACTAAAACCAGACAATAACATGTTAGATGAGTAATCCAGAACAGCAGTGTTGAAAATAGCATGATTATATTGTTGAATTTATTAAATTAAAGAGATGGAAATATACATTATGCTTACTGTAGTCGGCATGCACATAATATGACAGTCACCGGGAGTTTATCCAGCCTAGTTTTTACCCCGGCCTATATTGAGGGCCGGCCTTTATTTGTTCATGTCGACCACACCCCCGGCCGTTACTGGAGACCCGGCTGTTACTTGATTACCGGTTTTTATTTGAGGAAATCCGGCATAAATTTTAACTTCTTCTCACACCAGCTTTAAGTGCTCAATTTGTTTGTTAGAGGTTGTCTGTCCGTGTTAGAAGGAGAATGAGTTTCTACTGCTGAACTGGACAGATTTTAGTACAGTGAGATTTTAACAAAGATAAAACACAGATTCATTTGTGGCTGACTCTCCGGAAAAGTAAAGTGTTTGTTGTGTCTTTGTCCTGCAGATCTGAACACGTGTGCGACGCTGCAGCCATGTTTGAACGGAGGAACCTGCAGCAACACGGGACCAGACAAATACCACTGCTCCTGTCCCGACGGCTTCTCCGGAGTCAACTGTCAGAGAGGTGATAGGGCTAGATTTTGTTTTGATGTGATGTCCTGATAAAATAACTCTTTATTTGATTCAGTATTGGCTTCAGATTTAATCATATTTATTAGGTGGGGCCTGAGGATGGTGATGCTGGTAAGTCCATCTAGAGATTGCTTTAGACCAGAGTAAGGTATCTACAACAACTACTGGCCAGATTTCCATGAAAGTCCCTGTGTATATTCATTATCCCCAGAGGATAAATCTTGATAATTTTGTTGACACCAGGATTTTTCCTCTAGTGCCATCATCAGGAAAAAACAACAGTTCTACCTGTGCACAAGAAACAATAAAATCTACTGGCTGGATTCTCATAAAATGTACTAATGGCATTCCTGCTCCCCAGAGGATGAACCCTTTACATTTAAATGACTCCAGTTTGTGTCAGAACTTCCACCACACCACATTTTCTCAAAGTCATAACTTCTCAGAGTCAAATCTGAACACACAGACATCGTAAGCACACTGCTGGAATCAGGATGACTCACGTCTTCCAGTGACAGCGGAATCTCTGTCCATAAATCTGCTCAGAAATCAAAAAAGACATCAAAAAGGCGCTCCTTATAACTTTAGTTCTTGCCTCATAATCATCACATTTAGACATTCTCTCTTTAGTATCAAAAGTAATCCAGGTGATTGTTGACCGTTTCCACAGTTACAGTGTAACCAGAAACCGCTCGTAGCTAATGCAGTATGACTTTTCATCGTGCAGACTCACCAAAAAGTAAAGAAATATAGGCTCGAAATATATACACAGATATCAAAAACCCAAACACGTGCGAACTGATGACATGTCTGAGTGAGTTATCCTGAAAATGGTAATATATGGTTGTGCGTAGCTAAAACATGTAGTGTGTAAATTAAGGGAATGAAAAAAGCAGAAGGTTCAAAGGTATCATCTGTACGAAGTCACTATGAGTTATTAAAGTCTTGAAAGAGTTAATTAATCTTCACTGTCAAGATTCAAAATTAACCTTTGACCTAAAACATCTCTGTGCTGTTTCTGTCCGTCTCAGCGGACCATGCCTGTCTGTCCAACCCCTGTCTGAATGGAGGAAGCTGTGTGGAAACCAGTCAGGGTTTTGAGTGTCGCTGTGCCCCCGGATGGACCGGACCCTCCTGCTCAATCAGTAAGAAACCTCTACCTTTTATCAGATCCAGACCTTCGTGTTTCTAGTGGAGCATCATGTAGTGAAGCGTCATGAACTGGTGGACTTTCTTTTTCTGTGTGTTTCAGATGTGGATGAGTGTCTGGTGAACTCCTGCAGTCATGGAGGAACCTGTCAGGACCTGGTTAATGGTTTCAAGTGTACCTGTCCTCCTCAGTGGACCGGAAAGACCTGCCTCATCGGTCAGTGCTCCTTTAACTCCGTACCAGAATCGTTCTTTGGCTCCTCTTGAGAAATTTTAAATTAGTTGTTGTGGTTTGAGAGGCTGTTTAGGAAACTTTTTGGTGTCTTCGTTGAAGCTATGATTCATCTTTTCCATTGTGGAGATTTTTCATCAGTTTCATGTACAAATGGATCCATCTCATCAGCTGAAGCCACATTTGACCTCTTCCATGGGCAGGTCGGAGCGCCGTCCTTGGCCTCCTCCCACTGGGACTCTTGAAGTTTTTTTCCTTATCTCGAGGATGATCCCTGGAGGAATGGTTGTGGTATGGAGGCTTAGTGCCCCGGATAGCCTCACCACAGCGCTAATCCACCGCTGGCCACCGGCCACCAGCCACATTCTCCTCAACCTTTAACTGCGGCTAGTTAGTTTGTTCTGCCAGCACTCCTTTTGGAGTCTCTTTTCCACTGCTGAATGATTTTAGACTCATCCACTGCTTTCAGTTGTTACTCCTACTGACTGACTGAAAGCCAGACTCAGAATAGCAACTGAGAACTCCAAATTAACCCATTCATACTGTTTACATGTCATTACTCCATTGACTCAGGAATGATATTTGTGTTGTCAGGGTGCTGTTACTCCTGACCTTTTGACATCTGTAGCCTTGGTTGTTCATTGACTGGTTAAATGATGAAAGCTAATGAAGCGTCATTTAAAGGGAGACTATGACCCCAAGCCGCTGTGGCCCCAAGTGGCATTTACAGGATAATGATACATGCTAAGGTGTAGCAGTGGCACAAATAGAGAAGACTCATAATGTCAGCGAATGGACAAAGTGCTTTCTCTCTCCAATCTGTTTATTTTGTTGTTTTATTGTTTCGCTTCAGATGCCAACGAGTGTGATGACAACCCCTGCGTCAATGGCAACTCCTGCCGAAATCTGATTGGAGGATACTTCTGCGAGTGCCTCCCGGGTTGGACGGGCCAGAACTGTGACACCAGTGAGTAAGACGCTCCATCGACATCGACACAAGGAAGCTGGAGCTGTGGTTGCCAGAACATTCAACCAGCAGCAACAACAATAATCTTTATTTGTATAGAAAACGTTTACTAAAGGCAGTCGTGTGAAGGTTTCCTGCTCGACGTCCAGCAGCTTATCTGGAGGAAAACCCGTCTTTTTATGTTTGGTTTATGTTTTTATGAAATCTTAAAAAAATCAAACCTGTTTCTGCAGATATCAACGACTGTCGAGGCCAGTGTCAGAACGGAGCTGCATGCAAGGTGAGCATCAGCTGATTCACACACTTCCTGGTTGGATGGGAGTTTGTTTTCAGGCCTTTTCTTTCTGCAACACCCACACATTTTTTTTAATTTTTTTTTACTAGAACTATAAACAGCAAATGCTGAGCTGTGTGTGTGTGTGTGTGTG
>LKNJ01004401.1:0-23988 GCA_002120245.1 Maccullochella peelii
CACACACACACACACACACAGAACACACACACACACACACACACAGAACACACACACACACAGAACACACACACACACAGAACACACACAGAACACACACACACACACACACGCACAGAACACACACACACACAGAACACACACACACGCACACAACACACACACACGCACAGAACACACACAACACACACACACGCACACAACACACACACACACGCACAGAACACACACACACACGCACAGAACACACACACACACACACACGCACAGAACACACACGCACAGAACACACACGCACAGAACACACACACACACAACACACACGCACAGAACACAAAGAACACACACACACACACAGAACACCCCCCCACCCCCACCCCCCCGACAGATCATGCTGTGAACAACATTACTCTGGTTTTATTGCAGGAGGCCTGAAGTCAGTCAGGGAGCCATCTGGCTAATCTTTCACTAATGAAGCCCGGAACACAAACACTGGATCTGTTCTGCAGGAAGGAACTCAGAGAACCAGAGACAGAAACCAGAGGCTGATCTGATGGAGCAGAAAAGTGTTCAATATAAATAATAATATGAATACACCAACTCATTATTATGACGTTTTATTATCAGAAGACACCTTTCAGCCAATCACCATCAGAGTTAGCCAGTTAGCTTCTGTTAGCTCGACCAACAACAACAACAAAGTGCTTCTGAATCGACCATCTACCTGCTAAAGCTCGTTAGCTTTTAAGCCTTAGCTAGCTGGCTAACCAGCTAGGCCGGCTTGTGAGTCTGGATTATTACGCAGCATCAAAGTGAAAATCCTTCTCAAGTGGTTTGACTGACAGCTTCTTTCAAACCAGCCCGCACTAACCGAACCAACCGGGTCAGAGGTGACAGCTCCGTGAGGGTCCCTCCCTGGGTCCCTGGGTCCCTGGGTCCGGATGATGCGCTGATGCAGGATGACACTGTCCAATCAGTGAGTGACCTGTCTCCTCCTGGTTAGTTTGTAAAATAACTCAGTGTGAAGAAGAACCGACCCACAGCGGACCATTTATTCTTAAACAGTTTCCTGTCAGTTTGTGTTTCTGTGTGTTGGAACATGTTGGGTGATGATTATTCCAGCAGTGTGAGAGCACAGAGAGGCCGGCCAATAGAAACTCCTCTGCCTCCGTCTGATCAGCTGATGCAGTCGCTGCTGCTCTGTATCACAACACGGCTCCGATACGCCTGAGCCCCGTCCGCACCTGAAGACACGCTGCTTCTGTCCTCAGTAACAAACACCTGCACACACCGAAGCTTCTACCAGCTCCTCAAACCACATTCAGCATGACAGCGTCTGAGCTGTTAGCATTGTGTTAGCATTATGTTAGCATCACAGCAGAGAGGAAGCAGCTCACAGAAGAATGCCTGTCAGGATGCTGCAGCTGCTCCTGTCAGCCAGGCAAGTTTTCATCCCCCCCACCTGCTGAACTGAGAGTGCCCCCTTTATATTTATATTTGGGAGACAGCTCGGAGAAACCAGGGCTTTCCTGATACTCATTCTTCTCACACTCCATGCATCCAGACCTCAGGGTTTCAGCTGTAGCAGCCGGCCTGCAGGCGTCTCAGTGCTGCTCTGTCTCCGGTGTCTGTGGGCGTCTCCACACAGAGAAGCTGCTGTGGGGTCAGCTGACACTGTGGGAGTCTGAGGAGGAGGAGGAGGTCACTGCCCATAATAACATGGCATTAGCATACATTTACACACAGCCGAGTACAGGCTGACGTCTCTTTCTGTCCAACAGAATTCATATTTCATATTCAGGGGGACGTGCGCCCCTGCGGCATCACATCAGCACAAGATGTGACCTCATGCAGATGATGAAGACGTTGGCAGAGATGAAACGAGATGCCGCCTCTTGATTACCGACGAGCTGCTGCTGGAAGGAGGACGGAGGTCAGAGAGGGTCCTCATACAGGAGGCCTTCCCCTTGGACCAGTGCTGACTCAGTGTGTGTGTGTGTGTGCGCGTATGTGTGTGTGCTGACAGGAGCTACAGTATCTCACGTCGCTTCATGTTCTCATCAGGCACTCGTACACTACAAGTCATTTTAATCTGACTGAGCAGTCTACAGCAGCAGTTACTCTGCAACATCAGTGACACGCAAGCGTCACAGAGTCATCCGGGTGTTTCTGTGGTTCAGAACCAGCACCCTGATGTGCACATAGAGCGTGAGCTGCAGCTACACAACGTTATCGGACATGACGCAAAACAAAGGCTGTGACTTGGCGGTGTGAATATGAACACACTGCAGCGAGCACGCTATGATAAATAAAGGCGACTCAGATGGGCATGTCAACATTTCTTATCACTTCCTGTCCTCTCTCGTCTGGATTTTGGCAGCTGGACTGTCAGAAGATTCTGTTTAGAGAGATTTAAGTGAGTAAATCAAACAAACTAAAAGTGGAGAAGTGATCCCAGCAGGATGACGTCTGATATTTCTCTTCATGTTCAGACTCAAACCAGCAGTGAATGTATCTACTAACAAGTATTGTGTTTGTATCACAGCCTGATCCCTCTTCATCCTCTGAGCCATAGAGCTCCATTGTTGTAACTATTCATCCGCCGCTGAAAATAGTCCCCAACAAATGCACTATTTCCTCCTGTTTGTTTGATAAAACTACAGCGAGCAGCTGTTTGAGGAAATCACTGAGCCTTATTAAACAGCAGAATAACAGCAGACTGTTGAGTACACAGTATTTACTATAATATAATATGTTTTCTACCATTCCAGACCCCCACTGATTTCCACTCATTCGTGAATATCAGTTAACAGACTGCGGACTCTGTGAGTCGTGTCGTCCATCACAGTGAGTGTATAAGTTTGTAAATACTTCGTGCTGCTCACAGCCTGAAAGGACAAGCTAATGTCTGTACTGCTGTCCCTTCATGCTGCCGTACAGTGCCACTGGGAGCTGAATCATTACAAGGCCACAGGGCACAAACTGCAGCAGAAGCAGAAAAAACCCAGAAAGACTATAAAAAGACGCAAAACCACTACAAAGAAACACAATACGACTATGAGGAGACGGCCCGTCCTTTGTAGTCTACAGTAGAAAAACATTGTTCCTGGCTGATGCTCAGACAGCTGTTCCTAAAGTTTTCCAGATGCAGCCATCATCAGTGGCACTGCTCCTTCATCCCTGAAGAAACTATCAGACAGTCAGTGTGAGTCTCTGAGAGATGTGACGAGGACGAGGAGAATCCGTGGTGGGAAACAGGAAGTGTTGGCTGAAGCCTCTTCAGTAAAACTAAGCAGTGGACACGTCTCTGTCCCTCCACGGCAAAATGCACAAATGAGATTCAACAACACAGAGCTGCAACTGGAAACTTAGAGACAGAACAACACACACACACACACACACCCCCCCCCAGGGACATTAATTAAAGTGCACAGTTGGAGTCAGGCTGAGGCGTGCTGCGACATGTTTCTGTTGGACTGAAATAGGCCGCACATCACACATGTCACACTCCTGCAGCCAAACATTCAAACTGCATTAGGTCACTTAAGGGAGGAAATTGAATCTGCAGCACAGGGAGTAGACGCNATTATTTTCATTTAAACTGGAAATAAAACACAGAGTCTGACAGAAGCTTCCTGAAGGATTCCTGCAGGGTCTCCAGTTTAACTTTATGGTCTTTATGAATGTCAGAATCACGCCGAGAGTGAAATACTCCTGGAGTAACGTTAAAACCAGCTGACTACACTTTATACCACATCTACAGACAGCCACCATGTTGGAAATCAGATCTGTTCAAACTGCAGACAGACGACTGATCGCCCATCAGTCAGAGTGCTGATCGATCAGGTGATTAATCAGGTGTCGTGACCTCAAACTGAAACAACAACCGATCTGACAGAAATTCATCCCGATTCTAAAATGCGTCGCAGTTGTATTAACAAAGGGTCAGATGACTGCACGTAACTCTGAGCCTGTATTTATAAAGCATGTCAGAAACTGAGCCTTTCAGCAGGAGGACGACTCCTGGAGGGAGTGAGACGTCGCCGTTTTATCACTCTCTCTGACACGAAGCACAAACGATGGTGACGTAGTTTTCTGACAAATGCAGTTTCAGAGGTTAAATTCTATGTGTGAAAATTAGCACCACTGCATTGTGTAATAATAATTAGAAGAATTTATTTGTAAAGCATCAGAGTGTGAAGGTTTTATGTGTACAGACACATGACTTATTATTACGCCAGAATATGAAGACAAATGAATTCAAAGATTATATTTACAAATACACTGTTAAACTGCTGAACGTATAAATGTGTTGCTAACCCTCTCTGTGCTGTGGCTCATGGCACCTCCTCCTCTCCTGCACCTCCTGCCAACAACACGTCTGAACTACAAGTATGACACAGCATCAAGCAGGAATGTACCGCAAAATGGTACTCGGGTAGATGTACTCGGGTAGATGTACTCGGATACTTTCCAGCAGGGACAGCGGCTGACAGTGTGGGTGTTTGTGGGCGGCGCAGCAGCAGGATGTTTTTATTTTATGTGTTGCTGTGTTGAAAGGAAACACTGGCATACGTTTCATTTGCACGGCTGCAGGGTGTAATTTGTGTCCCGGCCATGAATAGAAGGCGGCAGAGCGCCACTTAAGTGTTATTACATTATTAGACGGCACAGAGGAGCGCCGTGGGCTTCCGTTTCACATCTCCAACTGAGAGGTATCGATTTAATTAAAGAAGAACAATCATCCGAAACGGCCTGTAAATTATTTCAGCTGTTTGGGATCCGATCATGCACTTCTTCTGCTCCATGGGTGCACTGGAATCAATGGCTTGCTAATCAATCAGGTTTTAGTGATATCTGATCATTTCTGAAAGAAAAGAGTTGGCGAGTGTCGGATCAATGACCGAGGAGACCATCTCTAATTTTAGCTTCTGTTTGGACGGGGGGGCCAGCGGAGAGGGAACAGGATATTTTCATCAATGTGACACCTAATATAGTTATTAAAGAAATCAATAGTTAGAAAGACACAACCAAACAGACTGGAACCAACTCCTGCTGCAGGTCACATTTCGTTTTATAGTCAAATACAGATGAAACCTGCAGTGAAACGCTTTAATATTCATATTCACAGTGTTTCATCTGCGTAATAATCAGATGCCAAAGAAACAACTTTAATACGACATAAACTCAATACATAGTAACTCATGCAGCCATGAACAGATTGTAACGGGCCCCGGACACAGACATGTAAAAGGCCCCCGCCTCCTACACAGGAGCAAGTACCCTTAAGACCCCGTAAGATCCCCAGACTCTGTTCCACCTCCTGAGAATAAACAAAGTGTGACGACAGCCTCCTGCATCTCTGCACCGGTCAGTGCTCCAGCTGGACTACTTCTCTGATGAATTGTGCAGCTGCGGTCTGAAGGTGACATTTTTTCATTTCTCTGACACCTTCATGTCCCTGGAAGGACGATCTTTCAGTCCTGGAGTACGAGGACTCAGATAATACATCAGCTCTCCTCTCCTTCCTCATCACGTACGTTTGAAGCTCTGAATGGATCCTCTGGCCTGTGAGGTCACGAGTCCACATCATAAAACTGCTGCTCGAGGAACTAAAAATCACTGTACTGGTTTAGTTTCCCAGGTTTGTGATGCATTAATGATAACGGCAGATTTCTAACTGCTGTAAAAACTAGAAATGATAGAATCCTCTAGATGTGAACGACCCTTATTGATACCTGATCACTTCCTGATAGATAATGTTGTACTTACCTCAAAGAGCTCTGAGCTTCACAGTCTGACAGTTTTCAGGAGAAAATTTAATAGAAATAAAGATTAAATGTGTTTTTTGTTTTGTTTTGGTTTTAACCCAAAAAACAATGTTGACAGTGCCCAATTCGCCCTGAGGACTGTCTGCAGGTATTCCTTTCAGGCTGCATACAGCGCCAACAACCTTTATCAATACGGTAGGGCAGACTGTATGTAGCCCGAGAGGCAAAACCCGGGGCAGAAAAGCACTCGGTGCACCTCTGGCTGCACCTCTGGCTGCTGCTCGTTTAGTGTATTGCTGTGAGCGCTCGGTACCAGCTGCAGGAGAGTGAATCTGGACTGTGGTGGCATGTACGTATGTGCTCGGTTCGTTATCTGACCAGTCCCTCAGGCTCAGGGCCCCCACAGTGACTATATGAAGTCTGAGGCAGTGTGGGTCCACTGGTTGAAGAAGGTATTGATCTGTCAATACACTGAATCATTAAATAAACACCTGACGTCAAAAAGCAGCACAAACACCTGAGGTCTAATGTTTCCTATTTGTATATTTTATTTATCTCAGCCCAGACAGACAGAGATCAAACCTCCGTACCGTCATCTGTCCACAGCACCAAAGACCCAACACTGTGACCATGTTAACAGCCTGCCTGCCTTCAAGTTTCAATACAATTAACATACAATCATTCAGGAAATACAAACAGACTGTGTTACTGATGGAGCCGCTGTACACACTCCTGTACATCAGCTTAAATAACCGTTTGGCTTCTATTTTAAAGGAGAAAAAGGTTTTATAGGAAAAAAAACACCACAAAGAGAGTTTAGTGTCTCTTTCAGTCTGGGGGTCTTATGAGGTCTTATGAGGTCTTGCTCCTATGTAGGAGGGTCGGGGGGGCTTTTACATGTCTGTGTCCAGGGGTTGAGGTATTATATTGGAAATGGTATTGAACAGTTTCAGCCGATACTCATAATTGCGTCTCCATGATCTGAACGTCTGAACTGACTGTAAACTCCTACAGAACGATGCATTCATGTTCACCTGTGCGCGTCAGGAAAAACTGCTTCTTCAGACCTCCCAACAAAAAGCTCAAACTGTTGCAGTGATTTTTCACGACTAACAGAGTGAACCATCTGCTGCAGTCCAGGTATCATCTGTTCAATCCATGAAAAAACACTAATTATTCTGCTGTTGTTAAAAAGGGGAAACGAGCAGCTGCTTTACAAACTGTTTTAGTTTCCATGGAGATCCACTTTCCTCATTTCAACAGAAAAACAAAACTAATTTTACAGTTTTAACTCCAAACCATAATCGATCATCTTCTAGACTGAGTGAACGTAATATTTCATCTCTGACAGAGAAGATCTGAGCTGATCAACATATTGATACACTCCTCTGAGTCTCCTTCAGTTATTACCATGAGCTCAGATCAATAAGCTTAATGAGCAGCAGAGAGTACTTTGCATGTCTTTTCCCCTGGGTTTTGCCTTTCAGGCTACATTCAGCAGGCTCTATCTTAGTGCTGGGGCTGCATGCAGCCTGAGAGGAAGACCGCAGACACTACTCAGGGCTGAATTAAGCCCGGAAACCTTCTCTGCTTTACAGTACTGAGTAATATTTTGATCTACTGTTAAAACTAAGGTGAACATCAGTCAGAGAGAAGGCCAAACAGGAAACACTGCACCATGTAAGCATCACTGCTGGTCTGTATATACTGTAAATACCACTACAGTCTGTTTTTGTCACACACATTCTTTCATCCAGGCTTCCTCTCATTATATACTCAACCTCACATGTACGTACAGTATATACTGAACACACCTGTGAGAAACACTGACGATAGGAGACGAGCTTCAGAAGCTGTCCTGCATGTAAACATGTGACAGTGACGTCCTGTCACATTTTTACATGCAGGACAGACCAGCGGTCTTCTTGTTTCAGTCAGCTCACAGCCAGATCCTCAATTACGGACTGCTTTCCAGCTGGCAGCTTTTTAAATGGAAATGCTCGGTTTTAATTTTCAAAACAATTAGGAACGATTCTGAATGGACCGAAGGTGTCAGCGGGATATTACCACAGAAGAAGAGAAAATGGAGCTGAATAAAGGACAAACTTAGACTCCATATCCCTGGCTGCTTAATTCTGCTCTGCCTGTTCAGTGATACCAAGTCTCCATCCCAGCCTCATGGTGTTCACATTCACACTCTGAGGAACCCAAACGTTCCTACATGTTCCTAATGTTCCTACACGTTCCTGATGTTTCTACACGTTCCTGATGTTTCTACACGTTCCTACACGTTTCCGACGTTCCTACATGTTCCTGATGTTCCTACACGTTCCTGACATTTCTACATGTTCCTGACGTTCCTAATGTTCCTACACGTTCCTGATGTTTCTACATGTTTCTACATGTTCTTGATGTTCCTACACATTCCTGACGTTTCTACACATTCCTGATGTTCCTACACGTTCCTGACGTTTCTACACGTTCCTGATGTTCCTACACGTTCCTGACGTTCCTACACGTTCCTGACGTCTGCATGCACCTGTCCCTTTCACCTCCCTCCTCACCCCCCCTCCGTTCTCCCCTGGGGAGCATACAGCATTCAGCTGCATCCTCAGTGCAGACCACAAGACTACAATGAACCACAAAAGACGACACAACTCAGACAATTAAAACAGACCAACGACCAACAAATGAACACGACCGCAGAGACCACAGCCGCTTCCTTCAACAGCAGAACATCACTACGGCAACAGTGTTTTAATCAGTGTTGTGCTGGGCAGTCTCGGCTTTGGTTGTGAAAAGCAGAAAGTGTTTGATTTGGACCAAAGTGTGCTTGTCACAACTCATTAGCATCCATCCATTATCTATACTGCTTATCCTCAGAGGGTCGCGGGGGGGCTGGAGCCGATCCCAGCTGACATTGGGCAAGAAGCGGGGTACACCTGGACTGGTCGCCAGTCACAGGGCTGACACATAGAGACAGACAAACATTCACACTCATCAACTCATCAGTTACCCTGCATGTCTTTGGATGGTGAACCGAGAACCCTCTTGCTGTGTGGCCACAGTGCTAACCACTGCACCACCGTGCCGCCCTGATGATGCAATAAAACAACTGCAGTGGCTGCGAAGCAACACTCTGACGAGCAGTGTCATGTACTGTTTGTAACACATGTTGGAACTAGCACATACACAAGGACGCAAGTGCACACCATGAGCACAAGCGTCATGTGATGCACATTTCTAACAGACTGCAGAGGGCAGTAATATCAGCATAATGTGCTGAGGAGGAAGAGGAGGAGGAGGAGACAAAGAAGAAGTGAAACATTAAAGGTTTATAAAAAGAATATGCAAGTTAGTGAGACTGTTTGTTTACAGTTTAAACTCCACTGAACCCCTCAGTGACGGCACTGACCTGGGGTCTGCTGCTGGACCATCTCGGTGAGGTCCTGCAGGCGGACCAGCAGCAGCAGAGATCCGGCTCCCAGCAGCAGGAGGAACCACAGAGAGCAGTAGAGAGAGCAGGGCAGCTTCATGACCGCAGGCAGCAGCCTCCTCCGGCAGCCTAAAGTCCACCAGGCTGATCCCAGATCAGCCACGACTGCACAGCCTGGGGCGGTGAAGGGGGGGGGGATATATCAACATGTATCAATTAACATGATAGGTTCCAACCAGCAGCCCAAAAGAGATTCAGTTTGTTTAAGCTCGTTAGATCTTGTTATGAACATTTTTAACATGAAATAAAAAATACATAACAAAAGATATTAAAAAGATCTTCTCAGTCATTTTAAAGGTCAGTACAGTCGATCTGCTGTCATTAAACTGTATTTATCTTTATTCTGACAGACGACATTAAATCATCATAAAATAATGATTTTATCTGCAGCTCAGCAGCTCCGTGATGACCGCTGGTCAACAAAGTGTTTAAGAGCCGCGATCAAAGTTCATCCTCATTCACTTGTCTGAAAACAGAAACAGGAAAATATGTAAATGAGAAAAACTATATGATGAATTCAGCTGCACTGAAACACAGTGATGGTGATCAGAGAGAGACACCAACAAGACACCAACAGGCCGCCAATAAGACACCAACAGACCGCCAACAAGCAGCCAACAAGAAACCAACAGACCGCCAACAAGCAGCAAACAGGCCGCCAACAAAACACCAACAAGCAGCCAACAAGACACCAACAGACCGCCAACAAGCAGCCAACAAGACACCAACAGTCTGCCAACAAGACACCAACAGTCCGCCAACAAGCAGCCAACAGGCCGCCAATAAAACACCAACAAGACGCCAACAAGACACCAACAGACCGCCAACAAGCAGCCAACAGGCCGCCAACAAAACACCAACAAGATGCCAACAGGCCACCAACAAGCAGCCAACAAGACACCAACAGATTGCCAACAAGACACCAACAGGCCACCAACAGACCACCAACAGGCCGCCAACAAGACACCAACAGGCCGCCAGTCATTACTACTCCACCCACCAGGGGGCGCCATCACTGTGACGTAAACAGGTGCTGAAAAGACTGATGGTGTAGTTCTTGGGAGGGCAATCTCTAATGCCAGCGTGTGTTTACTGTTAAAGAATCTCACAGAGCTTCCTGCTGACTGCACACTTCCTGCTCCCATGAGGCCATGCAGGAACATCTGTTCCTCTGGAGTGCAGGCAAACATCTTACCTCAGCAGGTGTGACTCTACAGTAGCTATGGAAATAAACTTCGCAGGTACAGCACGCACACACACGTCTCTGAGCACACATGTTCACACTGCAAACTGAGCTGATATTAATTTGTGCAACAGCAGCTCGGAGGATTGATGACGGCCTCCTGCTTTGTTTTGACCTCAGCTGGTGGAACAACACAGTCATTAGGAAGTGAAGAAGAGGGAAACCACGGAGCAGCTCAGCACTAAACACCACACAGTGCACGCATGCCAACAAACGTCTCATTTAATGACTCATGAGGACTGTAAGATTTCGGCCGTTTCTAATTTCACTTTGAAAGGAAAATCTTACTTAAAGCTGCACTAACTCATGTTTTTATTGTTTTCAGCAGAAACAAACAAGACATTAACATATCTTCACCTGCTCAGTTGATATGTTGAACTTGTGATCAATCAGCTGCAGCAGCTACAGAGCAACATGATCCTTCATGTGGAGTGCCGCTTGGGTAACCTGATGAATGTTAGTCCAGTACTCCCTCTCTGTTAGCTCTGTGTTTGGTCTCCACCAACTCAACAGTGGAATGAATGAGGGTCAGTGTTTTTTCATGCAGCCTTAGTGGGCTGATGGGACAGTCTATTCTCATTTCTCTGATCAATCAGTTAATTCAACTGCTGATGCACCAACTCATTGATTAGTTCAGTACAGACTGGTATGATGACAGACTGTACATCTGCACAGAGCCTCATTCACCTGATCAGTAATTTTTACCATCTATTAAAAGTGACACATGCTCTGCCATTGTTAGCTGTGCTAACAATGACCATGCGTCTGTCAGTTTCACATTTTGGTTTTCATTATCAACTCATGTTCAATAAATCCGATATTGTTTGGTCTATGAAAAGTTAGAATATAGTAAAATGCCTGAGGCGACGTCATGAAATCAACTCAAAACTCAAACATATTCAGTTTAACTTCACATTAAACACAGAAAAGCAGCAAATCCTCACCAGAAAACTAGAGGGTGGAAGGTATTTTTTCTTTAAAAAAAGAACCAAAGATTAACCAATGTAAATATTGTCGATCGATCGGCTATAGGCTAAGCCTGTACTCATAGAATATGGAGGGCACCACCCTCTAAGGCTATCACTAATGGGACGAGGGCAGATCAGGATATGGTCCACGCCCCACTGGGTCCGTCCAGTACCACAAGCACAAACACTTCACGAGAAATCAATAACCGGTCCATACCTTGCCTATGCGTCACAGTATCATATGCGCACAGAAACAGTATAATACCTGATATTCAGCATGAGAGCATGGAACTGGAAACAACATCAAACCTGCTGCTGTGAGAAGCAGAGATGATGGTTATACACTGTAACAGTCCAGCAGAGACCAGGGTCAGAGAGAAAACAGCTCAGCACAGTTAAAGCCACGCAAAGATCAATCAAGGAACCTGAAAAATTACTGGAATGATTCACTGATTATCAAAATAGTTGCTGATTCTTTTTCTGTTGATTGATTCCCCTCAAGGCTGTGTCCTGTGTCCTTTCCCCCCTACTCTTCTCCCTGTACACCAACAGCTGCACCTCCAGTCATCAATCCGTCAAGCTCCTGAAGTTCGCGGACGACACCACCCTCATTGGGCTCATCTCTGGTGGGGATGAGTCTGCCTACAGGTGGGAGATTGACCATCTGGTGACTTGGTGCAGCATGAACAATCTGGAGCTCAATGCCCTAAAGACAGTGGAGTTGGTAGTGGACTTTAGGAAGAACGCAGGCGGTCTATACATTTCCTTCATAAGACGTTTGCAAAGAACACTTTAACTCTTGCATTGTTTACTAGCTTGCAGTCTTTCTTCTTCTTCTATGCCTTTGTTGGAACGTTGCTTCACTTCTTTGCTCGTTACCGCCACCAACTGTTGCTCAGTGGAGTAACGTGAAACAATTGGCACAATGTGAATCATGTTGCGAACATGTGTATCCTCGCATCAAGCCCCCAGGAAGTGCGCCAGGCTTTGAAGCCAATTTGACATAGTGGCCAAACCGTGTAATTACAACTTCCGGGTCCGTCACATGATGCACACTGGCCCCAAGAGACTTTAACCCATAGATTTTTCACATTGTGAAAGAGACGTCTGTAAATCAGCAGCACATTTTTTTTGAGGTACAACAACTAGCCAGTACGAACACTTAAATATCCCTTATTTAAATGATTATGTTCTAAAAGTTTCACTAAAAGCCGAATCCAGAGTTATAGAGTCACTGCCAATCATGTGAGTGAGCCTGAGGCCGAGCGGTTGGGAGGCGGGGCTAAAGGGAGCGCTAGTGCGCTTGCTCTATGGGCCGCACGATGCAGAAGCTATGCGGAAGATCCAAATCATTTATACCCGGGAAGTTGAATTTTTTTGGCTTCATGCACCACTGAACAGCTTTCATAGGAATGAACGGGGCCCGTCTGTGACGCTGTATCCGGTTCTCTTTATACATCCATGCCTCGCACGCGTGCACGATACAAACAAGGACCCACACGTAAAAACACAGTGGTGGGAAAAACTCCGCAGGTTATCTTNCCTGCCAAAGACAATGATGGTGCACTTCTACACCGCCATCATCGAGTCCATCCTCACCTCCTCCATCACCATCTGGTACGCTGCTGCCACTGCCAAGGACAAGGGCAGACTGCAGCGTATCATCCGCTCTGCTGAGAAGGTGATTGGCTGCAATCTACCTTCCCTCGAGGACCTGTACACCGCCACGACCCTGAGGCGTGCAGGAAAGATTGTGGCTGACCCCTCCCACTCTGGCCACAAACTTTTTGAAATACTCCCATCCGGCAGGAGGCTGCGGTCCATCAGGACCAAAACCTCACGCCACAAGAACAGTTTCTTCCCGTCTGCAGCTGGCCTCATCAACACGGCCCGGGACCCCCCTGTGACTCGGACACTAATACCCTNCGTTATATTAACGTAAGCCCCGAGGAACACTGCATACTGTGAACTTTTGCACATTAGATCCTCAGCAAATATTTTGCACATCCTGCACTAACTTGTATAGCTCTCCATATTCATATTATCATTATTATTGTATAGTGTGTTTTGTTTCAAATTTTATCTTATTTCACTTATTTATATTTCTTCACATTGTTTATAGTGAAATTCTCTATTTGACATTTGTATACTTGCTTTTTCTTTATTATGCACCAATTCACCAAAGCAAATTCCTTGTATGTGAAAACCTACTTGGCAATAAATCTGATTCTGATTCTGATGAATGGGTTCAGCTCTGCAGTACATTAGCTGAACCCTACAACAACAGATCCGACATTACAGCAGAATCACTGGAAGCTCAGCTTCTACAAAGCCCTTAATGGTCAGGCACCATCATATCTTAAAGAGCTCATAGTACCCTATTACCCCACCAGAGCACTGCGCTCCCAGAATGCAGGGTTCCTTGTGGTTCCTAGAGTCTCTAAAAGTAGAATGGGAGCCAGAGCCTTCAGCTATCAAGCTCCTCTTCTGTGGAACCAGCTTCCTGTTTGTGTACGGGAGGCAGATACCCTCCTCACATTTAAGAGTAGGCTTAAGACTATCCTCTTTGAGAAAGATTATAGTAGGGCTGACTCAGGTGAGCCCTTAGCCACCCCTTAGTTATGCTGCTATGGGCCTAGACAGGCCCTTAGTTATGTTGCTATAGGCCTAGACTGCCAGGAGACTTCCTACGATGCACTGAGCTCCTCTCTCCTCCTCTCCCTCTCCATCTGTACGTACTCTTATCACATTAATGCTTGTTACTAACTCAACTGCTTCCCTTTCTCTCCTCTTTCTCTCTCTGTTTTCTCCGAGCGTTTCTGCCTCCGGAGCTGCGGAGTCTGGATCTGTGGTTGCCGAGCTGCAGAGTCGTGATCTGTGGTGGCGGAGCTGCGGAATCGTGATCTGTGGTGGCGGAGCTGCGGGGTCGTGATCTGTGGTTGCGGAGCTGCAGAGTCGTGATCTGTGGTTGCAGAGCTGTGGAGCCTGGACCTGTGGTGTGGGCCACCTGCTGCCCCTGTGNTATTACTACTACCATATTGCTATTAGTATTACTTGTATTAACATTAATACTATTTCCACTACTGCTGCTTTACATCTGTATGTAGAACTGAACTGCGCTGTGCTACTGCATGTTCGCTTTCCTCATGCTCTCTCTCTCTCTCTCCCTCTCTCTCTCCCTCCCCTCTCTCTCAACCCAACCGGTCGAGGCAGATGACTGTCCACCCAGAGCCTGGTTCTGCTCGAGGTTTCTGCCTGTTAAAAGGGAGTTTTTCCTTGCTGCTGTCGCTTGTGCTTGCTCTTGGTGGGAATTGTTGGGTCTCTGTAAACATAAGGAGTCGGTCTAGACCTGCTCTTTATGGAAAAGTGCCCTGAGATAACTTTGTTATAATATGGCACTATATAAATAAACTGAATTGAAAAAAACTGAACTGAATTAAAGACTTCGGCCGAGCTCGCATCTCAGTTCATCCACAGTGCTGATGAAACCGCAAATCAGAGCTCCAGCTCCTGTTTCTGAGTGTCTGGAGCTCTTTTGTTGAAGGATGAGTTCCTCTCCTCTCAGTTTCACATCCAAACAGGCTCTCTCTCAGAAACGTTGGCAGAGCTTTGTGCTGCTCTGAAAGGGGTGAGAGAGGCTACATCTTCTCACAGCTTCATTGGTTTAACAGGGATCCTCTTTTGTTGCTACTGGAAACTAAGTGCATGATAATAAAGTGGGACACATCCAGATTTTGTCCCTTTTCTGTGCTGGAACATGAGTCTGAATTAACGCTGTGCTTAACAGCATCAAAAGATTCCTGAATAAGGAACATTTGGGGAAAAAAGGTTCAAAACGACACGTTTTCAGAACATGTAATTTTGTTTTTCTTATTCCAAAGTCTGACACTGTGGGCCTTTGTGTCATCTCATTCAGCATGGAGGGGTCAAGCCTAATCAGTCCGTTTCCATTCAAGTCATGGAAAACTCCTATTGATTAATGCTGTCAAATATCTGGTAGGTGCCATTAATGATCAGACCAACGCTGACTCGGCTTGTTAGCTGCTTCTTTATGCGTTTGTGATTTTCATTTGAGCTTCATCATTAAAATAAGACGGTACAACATGACTGAAGCCACCGTGAGGCAGAGGACTGATGAGTTCAGGAAGTGTGATGACTTAAACTGGGACTAAAACCAGTCCGGCTGTAAACAAACACTCGCATGGATTAAACAATACATGCAGAAAGTATTAAAGTGAAATCTGATCATTTGATTCAGCTGTTCCCTTATGAATGATTCCTGAAATAAGGAAGGGTCACTGCATTAGGAGTTACTTTACAATTATCTCAGTGAAAACAAAAGTACATTATCAGGTCCCACCGTGGCCACACTATATAGTCACACAAGGAAAAAATGAAAGATTCAAATGTTAGAGAAAGACAGTGATGATAATAAAGAGGTGTGAAGACATTTGACCTGCTGTCAGTGAGAGCGATGCCTCTTCGGGACAGAAAGTGAAGCTGTTTCCCAACACAGATCCTTCAGTGGGATTCAGACACTTTGGCAGTAACATCTTCATCAGGATTATACATACACACTGAGTGAATGTGTGGAAATGTGGCTTTCATTTTGCTCACTGAGCAGCAATAAAGAGTTGAGATATAAAGAAAGAAAATGAATGTGATGGAAAGAGTTTGGCACTAATCTTCAGAGTTCAGGAGGAGGTCAGGGGCACTTTCTCCTCTTTCTTCCTTTGAAGGCTCCACTCTGGAGGGTGAGAAATTAGCCAGAGCTCGGGGACAAAAACATCCCTCATTGTCCCTGAAATTAAGGTGCCCCGAGCAGAAAACTGCAAGTGAAAAATTTATTAACTTTGCAGCTTATTACATACCATGTCTTCCACAACTGTACGTGGAGACTTAGTTTGGTTCAATTTGCCTACAAACGTTTTATAGTAGCAAATTAATTAATATAATAACTTCAGTCATTTGTTTCCTGGATTTTTCTAAAAGCAGTTTGGTAACTGGAGTTTCTACATCAGTTGGTAATAATTTGTCGCCTGGAATGAGAGTAATTTACATCAGATGTTAAATGAGCTTTCACTTTGTGCTAATTTCTCCCTTTACTCTAATAAAATAATAATATATATAAGATGGAGCACCGAGTCTACTCCACACAGAAATATTCTGTAAATCCTGCTGGATGATTGCAAAGGACAGAAATATAAAAGTACCATAAATATAATCAGGACTATAATCTGTAAATCCGATGAGTTGATAAGCCACCTCCTCCACCACAATAAAGGGCCCGTAGCCCCGTCGACATGAGCTGAGCAGATTAATCCCTTTCATTCCCTGATGAGACCCTGATCTTATGGGACAACGTATACTCAAGACAACACCTCGCTGTTCGTTAATATGGTGTGGTGTTTGGAGGCTCCCAGGTGAACTAAAGGTTCAATCTGTTGGTCCTGAGCAGCTGATGTAGTCCGAGCTCACTGCCTCCTCATTATTAATTATTAATTATTATTATTATTATTATTATTATTATTATTATTATTATTATTATTATTATTTTTATTAGACGTTTCTCCAACAAGTACACATGACCCCCAGCAGACAGCCAATCACAGAGCTTCACACTGACAGTGAGCTGAAGCCAACAATGACACTGTTTTTACAATCTGCAGCTTCAGTGAATTCAGTTTCTGATTCTGTAGTCTAATGCAGTGCATTACAGTGTTATGTTGTAGTCTAATGCAGTGCATTGCAGTGTATTGTTGCAGTGTAATGTTGTAGTCTATTGCAGTGTATTATTGCAGTGTAATGTAGTCTATTGCAGTGTATTATTGCAGTGTAATGTTGTAGTCTATTGCAATGTATTATTGCAGTGTAATGTTGTGTTGTAATGCAGTGTATTATTGCAGTGTAATGTGGTGTAATGCAGTGTAATGTTGTAGTGTAATGCAGTGTATTATTGCAGTGTAATGTTGTAGTCTAATGCAGTGTATTGCAGTGTATTATTGCAGTGTAATGTTGTGGTCTATTGCAGTGTATTATTGCAGTGTAATGTTGTGGTCTATTGCAGTGTATTATTGCAGTGTAATGTTGTAGTCTGTTGCAGTGTATTATTGCAGTGTAATGTAGTCTGTTGCAGTGTATTATTGCAGTGTAATGTTGTGTTGTAATGCAGTGTATTATTGCAGTGTAATGTTGTGTTGTAATGCAGTGTATTATTGCAGTGTAATGTTGTAGTCTATTGCAGTGTATTATTGCAGTGTAATGTTGTGGTGTGATGCAGTGTATTATTGCAGTGTAATGTGGTGCAATGCAGTGTATTATTGCGGTGTAAGGTTGTAGTCTAATGCCGTGCATTATTGCAGTGTATTGCGGTGTAAGGTTGTAGTCTAATGCTATGCATTATTGCAGTGTATTGCGGTGTAATGTTGTGTTGTAATGCAGTGTATTATTGCAGTGTAATGTGGTGTAATGCAGTGTATTATTGCAGTGTAATGTTGTAGTCTAATGCAGTGTAATACTGCAGTGTAATGTGGTGTAATGCAGTGTATTATTGCCGTGTAATGTGGTGTAATGCAGTGTAATGTTGTAGTGTAATGCAGTGTATTATTGCAGTGTAATGTTGTGGTGTAATGCAGTGTATTGCAGTGTATTATTGCAGTGTGTTTGTGATGAATGAGTCTCTGGCTGTGTATTTTCCTCTGACCCTGTTTGAAGAGCCTCCTCAGCCTTCTTCCTCTCTGGAACAGAGTACAGTATCTATCACTGCCTCCTCCTCATTAAACCTTCCAGCCTGTAGCCCACTTTTGGAAAGATAAGCTGCAATCCTTTCTGACGTTTCTGGGGCTCCACATTTAGAGTTGAAATGTTTTTGCCTCTTTTGTTCAACTTTTGGCCCCGGATCGGTTCAGCTTGTGAATATTCACGGTGTGTCGCTGCTCCCAGCTGACTCACTGTGTTATGAGAGCGGGAACGCTGCAGTCACAATATTGATACAGCTCAACACGTTTCAAGCGGTTCAATATTACCAATCGTTTCCTATTTCAGAGCATTGATGAGGCAGCTCGGAGAGGTGGTGTTGGTGGATGGAGTGTATGATGAATGGTGTGCTGGTCCTGTCCTGTTACTCTGTTGGTCTGTTTGTCAGACAGGTATTGATCTCTGAGCAAGTTCTCCATCTGTCATGTTAATCCACCACCGTGGGACTCAGCTGTACAAACTCCATCTGATCAAAGAGTCCTCTGCCCGGCTGAGACTCTGAAAGGTTAAAGGTCAACAGGAGATCAGTTTGACTCAGTGAGGATCTGAGAGAGCTGAAAGCTGATCCTCCCACAGGATCACAGACCTCCCATCACTTTGATTATTGTTCCATAAGTACTTTACAGTTGACTGAGCAGAATTACAGCAGATACAGTCCATTATAAAATCAGCCAGCAACTATTTAGATAATCAAATAGTATCTTTTTGTGTTCTCTGAAATATAAAGATTTGACGCTTTTCTATCATGGTATGATCAGGGCTAAAAGTAATAATTATTTTCATTATTGATTAATCTGCAGAATATTTCCTCAATTAATCAATTCATTGTTTTGTGTATCAAATTTCAACAGTGGAAAATAGGATTTCCAACATCCAATCTGTCTGGATTTTGTTGGTCAACAAAACAAGCAATATAAATAAATTGTGTTAGATTATAACGGGCATTTTTCTCTATTTGATAAACAAAATTATTAATTAGAATAATTAATAATGAAACTATAACTCTAAACTGTATGTTGGTTTTAGATTTAGGGGGAGACTACACACATTAATGCTGACGTCTGGTTTGTTGACTTGATGTTAAAATCATTTTTTGAGTTGATGCAGTGGAACGACAGCAGAACACAAGTTCTTTTTAAACGGAACATGTTCTAACTTTGTGTGCTGAGGAACAACAAACAAAAGCTCCAGCTGTTAGCACCCAAACACTGACCAATGCTGATGGAAATACAGAAACGGTATATTTAAAGCCATCATGTGCTCTGTCAGCAGGAGAAAGAACTATGGTGGTATCAGGTTCCACAAGTTATTTTCAGACGCGGAAGCTGTAACATTGCTGGCTTCATCTTTCTTCATCTGTACTGAAACATACTGATGGCAACAGCAACAACTATTTCTCAGGAGGTGGAAAAATATCCGCTCACATCACAATCAAGACTCTTATCTTCTACAATTCTGAATTGATTCACAGAATCCAAAAGTTGATTTTTGTGCATCATTAATAACGTGACAGAAAAAAAAGGTGGAACTCAGCCGACGCACGCTACAGCCTACAGCCGAAACACGCCACAGCCTACAGCCGACACACACCACAGCCTATAGTCGACGCACGCTACATCCGACGCATGCCACAGCCGAAACACGCCACAGCCTACAGCCGAAGCACGCCACAGCCTACAGCCGAAGCACGCCACAGCCTACAGCCGACGCACGCCACGGCCGACGCACGCCACGGCCGAAGCACGCCACGGCCGAAACACGCCACGGCCGAAACACACCACGGCCGAAACACACCACGGCCTACAGCCGAAACACACCACAGCCTTCATTCGACGCACGCTACAGCCAACACAGCCTACAGTCGACACACGCCACAGCCTACAGTCGACACACGCCACAGCCTACAGTCGACACACGCCACAGCATACAGTCGACACGCTAGTCGACACACGCCACAGCCTTCATTCGACGCACGCTACAGCCAACACAGCCTACAGTCGTCCTGAATACAGCATTACGCAGACACCCTCTGAACTGCCAGAACATTTATGTGAAGATGTGTGGGTCTGAAACTGGTTATAATCAGGTTTTAATGTGTCTCATCAATTGACAGATCAATAGACCGTGTTGTTGTGGCTGTCAATCAAAGACAATGGATGACTATTTGAGACACTGACCTAAGAGTAAACCGAGTATCTTTGGATTTTACACTGTTGGTCTAAATGAGCAATCTGAAGAAGTCGTGTGACACTTAACTGTTAATCACTGAATCAGGAAAACAGTCTGCAGAATAACAGCAGCCCTACATATACAGTAGCTGCAGACAGTTTGTGTAGTACCGAGCGGCTGGAGGAGTTTTATATTTCCTGCACGTTACGTTGGACAGGAGCCTCGCTGCTGCAGCACCTTGAGTTTGGGCTGTTTCGTGCCCTTGAGTGCTGAATCATCACGACTCCACAGCACATTCACAGGCAGAAAAAGGACTCGAGGCTCATTTTGTTGGAGGCATCTTTTCTTCTGGCCTGTGTTTTCCCCTCGAAGCATCTTGGGTTTATTCAGCCTACATTACTTGTTATTGTCAAATAATGTTATTTGACTTAATGGGGTCTTTTTAAAGATGCCGTCTATTAACAACCTCCTGAAGCAGAGAGGAGAGGAAGAGGAAGAGGAAGGGTGAGGAGGGAGAGAGGTGAGGGACAGGTGCATGCAGGTGATGAACAAACCGGAAGTTATTGCACTTTGTAGTTTGAGACCAATTGCAGCAATTTTTGTAGAAGTCTGAACTCATCATTATCTCTGATGTCCAGAAAGAACAAAGAGGCTGCAGAAGCTGTGTTGAGCTTCTCTTCAGTATCACAGTGATCTAGTGATGCTGTCTGTGCATCCGTGGGTTCACTGCAGCCAGGAGCTGCTGACGGAGACTCTGACTACATGGAGACTGATACAGGCTGCATTGTGGCACATATTAATGTGTCACAGCTAACTCACTGACTCCATGGTGACATTATACTTCCTGTTTACATCCCCTCTGTTAAAAACTCAGAAAACAGAAAAGCTGAAATGCACGAAGGATTTATAGGGATTTTAACATCCTGAACTGAACCATATATATATATATATACACACACACACACACACACACACACACACACATATACACACATACACACATATACACATATACACATACATATTTTTTTTCCCACATATGTATTTGTTTGTTTTTTATAAATGATACAAGGAATAATTGTTGCATCATGATTTATGTTCCATTTGTCTTGATGATTGCTGCTGTGATATAACATACTTCCTGTTTGTGTAGTTCGAACCGTCAGCATGAGAACAAATGGTGACAGAAGGTGTTAAAGCTGCTCTGTGTGGAAGCTGCGCTACATTAGCATGACAACAGTGAGAGATGCAGGACGGTCCCTGGAGGAAGCATCACAAACACTCGTCTGTTAGAGGAGCGCTCGCATGAGGCCGAGCAGACAGACAGACAGCGCTGCTCTTCAGTATCAGAGCACAGCTTCTTCTTTTCTTTTTTTGATGTATTATTAATGTGTGCCGCCCCATAAATACCTGCCCTTTGTAGATTATTTGACACGGCAGGCGGTTGAAAGGATGGTGGAGTGTGGTTTTTGTCGTTAGTGTAGGTGGAGGGGTCGTGTTTCCTCTGTGAGAGGGAACATGTTCACATTAAAGGTGCTTATGGTAATTGAATCCTAACAGTGATTCAGTGGCGAGCAGAGAGTGCAGCTGTATTAAATGTTTGTGGACAGAATAAATGTGTGTGTGTGTTGTCTGCTCACTGACAGCCAGAGGAAACTCTAATAAACAGGTTACTGCTTTATTTTGGCCAGTTTTCTGCGTGTCCTTTGGCCTGTAAAGTCCAGCTGGTTTTACTGAGCAGTAACACACATTAAATCATCAACAGCCAAGCAACACCATGTGCAAGTCAGTGTGTCGACTAAAAGGAACTCCACGTGGTTTTAAACATTCAAACGGTGTAAATACAAATTCAGGATGAATGAAACAAATCCCTTCAGCATGTGAGCAGATCAGCAGGGCAACGACCGTAACGCTGTCACTAAAGAGCCCGTTTATTAACACGAGGTCTGGTCCAGTGTCAGGCATTACGTCTGTGTGAAGCGCCGTTTCATCACTTCATCACACTACAAGCTAACAGCTAACAGTGTGTAAAAACACTCTGATGTTCACTGTCGGATGAAGACTTGGTTTTAGGATGAATGTTAGGATCAGGATCAGGATCAGGTCTGGGGTTTAGTTGTGATGGTTTTTAACCGTCTGTAGTATCGACAAACTGCAAACTTTGATTTCTGCACTCAGTGGGACTGAAGTGAGTCTCGAACTCACATATTGATCATCATTCGTCTTTTAAAAAACATCTCAAGCAAAGATTAGTAACTTCCAAATGACACTGCTAACTGAGAAACAACCGTTATATTCTTCTTCTTCTCTTCTTTATTTGTATATTAGTTCCATGTAACTTATATTTTTAGGAGAGGTCTTTACTTCACTTTAAACTGTTTAACTGTGTTTTTTAATGTTCAAATAACTAAAGAAATGATTAAGGTTAGGGGCCAGGGAATACAATATGTCACTGAGGGTCCTCACAAATATAGCAGTACAATCAGTCAGTGTGTGTGTGTGTGTGTGTGTGTGTGTGTGTGTGTGTGTGTGTGCTGCGAGGTGTTCAGGACACTCTGCTATTTTTAGCGTCGAGGAGAGAAATAATTCAGTACGATCACAGAGCAGCTCGTTCACCTCCTCTCTGACAGAGGAGCCCAGCCAACAGATGGATCCTCCTGCTGCTGCTCCTCCTCCTCCTGTCCCCCCCCTCAGCAGATATCTGACTGAAAACACACGATCAGGTGAATCCACAGATGTGAAAGATGAAGCAGAACTCCTCTCTGACTGCATGCTGTCTGTTTAACAACCAGCTAGATTTATTTTATGGCGCCACCCCCCCACCCCACACACACACACACACACACACACACACACACACACACACACACACACACACACACACAAAAACTGGTGACTGACAGTCACAGGTAACAGACAGGTAACAGACAGGTACTCTGTGTGTGCTGGCCTTCAGCCACAGGTCTCTGAATATGACGTAATGCTACATCATGCAGGTGAACACAGTTCAGCCAGGTGATCTTATAAAACACGCCGGAGTCTGGAGCCATCACACTGATCAGTACTGACAGCAGGAGGTGTCACACACCTGCTCAGGTGCAACCCTTCAGAAAGAACTGCAGAAAGGTGGAGCAGTCATATCCAGCAGAACATCCACCTCTACCTGTGCACCATCACAGCAGCTTCACTTCGCTTCCTGTCACACCTGCCTCCAGTTTCCAACAAACACTGTGGAGCTCAGTTAACTCCAATAGTGATCAACAGACCTACAACAGCCACACACTCACCAGACCTACAACAGCCACACACTCACCAGACCTACAACAGCCACACACTCACCAGACCTACAACAGCCACACACTCACCAGACCTACAACAGCCACACACTCACCAGACCTACAACAGCCACACACTCACCAGACCTACAACAGCCACACACTCACCAGACCTACAACAGCCACACACTCACCAGACCTACAACAGCCACACACTCACCAGACCTACAACAGCCACACACTCACCAGACCTACAACAGCCACACACTCACCAGACCTACAACAGCCACACACTCACCAGACCTACAAC